>PVJS01000293.1:36139-145053 GCA_004027185.1 Glis glis
GAGCTAGATAGAATGGGACTTAGAAGGGACTCAGAAGGGAAGAAGAAGAAATCTTTAGATGGACAAAGAAGGTGACCTAACTGAGGGAGTTGGGAGTGGGTGGAGGGAAAAACACTATAGCACATGATATACATACACAAACCTATAAGACTCAATCACTATCCAGAGCATGAAAGGGAGGGAAGGGGGAGGGAATAGGGTGGGATTGGAGGGAGGGCTAAATGTGCAATGTGTGCATGTATGATGTTCATACCCTGACATATATCAAAATGTATAATTACAATGCACCAATAAATGAACATAAAATAAATAAATAAATAAATAAAATCAGAAAAAAAGATAAAGAAATGTTGGAGAGCAAGGTGTATTATTTGCCCAAGTGAGATTTAGTAACAATTACTGTGTCTGGGTTTCCAAAAGTACTTGGTAATTTTGTGATCACCACTAGCTAACCTGCAGCCTGTCAATGAAGATGTGAGGCAAAGGTTGTTTCATGCTTATGAATGTGGACTTATTGCCCATGGGAATTAGGATTGAGAATCTTTTCCCTATGCTATATTATTTTTTTTTGAAGAAGAAAAAACTTAAATCCCACTTTCTGAAATACTTCTTGGTTGATCACTATAAAAGGCAGGACATTTGATTAGGTGGACTAGCTCAGTGTACCAAATACCACCCTACTTTAATAGAGGTTGCCTAGAAACAATGTTTGGGGATTATTTCCTTAATGGCTATCCACAAATTTAACACTGCCAACCTCTTATCTCACAGAGGGTGTGGGCAAACCTTTAAATGACTCCAATTTTAGAGGTTGTGACTCTATGACATCAGCCTTTGCAACAGAGCTGAGCCTTGAACAGGGACCAAGATAAGAGATTTATTTGAAAGACATAACTTGGTTTTTAAGCCACTGGGTGCTCATAAAACATGACAATCAGATAGTGCTTATGCATTTATTTATATATTTTTGTACTTAGTGCATCACAATTATACATCATAGTGAGGTTCAGTGTGATACAAACATACATGCACACTCTTGGTGTACCTCCCTCCACATCCCACCCTGCTAACCCCTCCTCCTTCCCCATACAAGCTGGAGAAACCAGTAGTAATACCTTTATATATTACCAAAGCATTATTTGAACCGCTTATGCATTTTAAACTTTGGAACAGGGTAGAGGTACTTTTCCAACACTTTGTGAATTTTTTATCTGTATGCTAACTTTCCAGAAAAAAAAACTTATCAGCAGTTGCAGTAAGATGCCATATCTATGCAAGTTAAGGAAAATAGCAACATTAAAATCGTCTTTAAAATTGTTTATTGTAAATGAACCGGTTTGGCTGATTTGAAGGATTTGATTGATACAATGAGTCATAAGAGTCAAATTTTTTGTAGAAATTACCTGTACCTATCTAGTCTAGGGATGGTATGGGTAGGTACAATTCACAAAGCATCCAGAAGTCAGTATGATTGTGCATAGTTTAATTTGGGCCTCTTGTATAGAACAGGAAAATATGTACTTAATTCATTTCCAGAATGTCTTTTGAGTCCTTATTTATGTCAGACATTGCAAATGTGAGTAGGATTTGCTATGAGGAACTGCAATTGCATACAAAAAATAAAGAATATTTACTAAACAACACATTGCTACTGGGAGAGATTGTACAGAACAAAACAGGATAATCTGACCTTGTCTGTCATGTCAGCCTTCATTACCTAGTTCAGGAGATGCAGAATACTGGTCCATCATGGCAAGGACCTAAGAGACTTGCACATTTTTAGATTATTAATTACAAAAAAATTCAACAAATATTTCATGAACATTTAAATTGTCTTTATTTTTCAGACACAGACACAAATGGCCATTGCTACCATTTTCTTTTCTCTTTTAAGATGAAGTAGCTACAATTGACTCAATGCTATTTTATCAGAATAAGTGAAGGTCTATTTGTCTTGCATGATATTAAATCTGTCTGAGAGATAAACAACTTAAATTTTAATGCTTCACATTCAAGAGTGCGTCTGTGCTAATATTTAAATAATACATCTATTTTTCAGATTCTGACTCAATGTTTTGGTCATCTTTGGTTTTAGGCTTTTGTTGAAAACTCTAAATTTAATTAATCTTTTTCTTTACCAGAAGCATGAAAATATTCCTCTAAACCTTGCTCAGCTAAAAAAAAAAAAAGAAAGAAAGAAAAAGAAATGTGCAAATTTTACTTCATATTCTCCTGCTGAGTTATTTATTTGGCCAGTTTAGATCAAGGCTTAGTCATGAAGGTAAATAATGTGACACATGCCACCAATAATGTTCTTCGAGTGTATCTGATAGAAGGATCGAATGACTGCAGCCTCAAATGTGTGTCTATAAAGAAATTGGCTTCATGTCTTTTCTCACCTACTGGAATCATTCCCATTCCCCAAATCCCTGCAGGCAAGGCAATCCTTCCAGGGCTTCTCTGTGAATACAGGCATTTCCTTTTTACTTTTCATATATCAGATGAATACGTGCAGTGTGACTAGAATACATTTTCCTTTGCAAAAAATATTTCCTCTTATATACTGGGATATAGTCTTGCCGTACTATCTCCTTTTGTGAGTGTTTACACACACACACACACACACACACACACACACACATATATTGTTTTATTATATGTATAATAAATATAATATGTACTATGGAGAAATATATATATAAAGTACACACATACATGTATATGTGTGTTTATTTATTTATTGTTTTCAGCTTCTTTTTTCTAAACTTTTATTGGTGAATTGTAGTCTCATCATATGTAGTTCAGAGTGATAGTGGTATATATGCACACAGCACTTGGTGGGCTCCCCCACCCCCACTGCCCCTTCCCCACACACGATATTGAGCTTGCCAATGGTATTCTCACATATGTACATAACGTCAATGGAAGTGCCTCTTTTGTTAATTCTCCTTCCCCTACCACCACTCTATCCTGGACCACCTCCCTCGCTCCACTGAGTTTTTCCTCCATAGATAGTGTCGCTCTGGTATCCCGATTACTCCCTAGCTTCCACATATGAGAGAAAACATATGGCCTTTCACTTTCTGTGACTGGCTAATCTCTCTTAACATAATGTTCTCCAGGTCCATCCATTTGGTGTGTGTGTTGATAAACTCACATACATAGATTACTCACTTTGCCTTATGAGACAAGATAGTATAAGAAAAAAAAATCCTAGTACTACTATTTCTTTCATTAACTTGGGTAAGTTTCTAAATGTTTAAGAAGTTCAGTTTAATTTGCAAAATGAAGCCAATCATATCTACCTTTGTGGGTTTTTATGAAGATTAAATTAATGTGTAAAATAAACATCTTGACAAATTATAGGCAATAAAATAGTGCCAGGCTTTCTCTTCTTATTGTTAATCTTCAAATACATTAATAAAACAATGCAAATCATTTTTTCCAGTAAGATACAGAAGAAATGGATCTTTTAATTTTCATTTTAGTATTTTCATTTTTATTTTTCATAATGCATAAGATAGTCAATCAAAATAAATAGGACTTCTGACTAGGAAATAATGATACTATTGTTTCCCATGTTTTCTCAGAGATAGCCTAAGTATACTCATTTGAAATTTTATTAACCATTGAAACTACTGGATAGCTTGACAAATTATTACAACCAATGGACTTGGTTTGGAGTTTTGTTCTTATAGTTTAAAGATTATGTGTGGCCCAAATATTCTTTTTACCATGCAAATACGCAGTTCACAATTATGCCAGAAAGACTTCATGATGAGTTTTAATATATCATACCTATCAGATGTTGTAGTTTATATCTAATCTATTAAAAACCCTGTAAGTGTAGGCATCCATGGTAGTCTCCAATGTTGGGCCCATCGATTCTTTCCTGCTCTGCACACAAAAACTGCTTCTCACACCAGGAGACAGGTTGTAATTTCCATCTCCTTGAATCTGGGTTGACCTCAGTGACCAGTATGTCTAATAAAAGGGGACAGAATGATGCTCTGGCGACTCCAAGGCTAGGTTAGAAGAAGTTCTATACCTTCATTATCAAACTTTGGGATGTCTTTTCAGAATCCATCTACCTTGCAGTGAGAAAGCCACGGTACAAGGAGAAGCGGTGTGTCTGAGTTCCTGGTGACAGCCCCAGCTGAGCCTCAGTTGGTAGCATCATCAACTGCCACCCATGAGAATGAGCCACCCTGGTTGACCAGCCCAGCTGAGGGTTCATCTGACTCTAGCTCCAGGGGCTACTGGGCCACAACCACATCCAAAACCCTAAGTTAGAATGAGTCACCCTACAGAACAATAGGAAATAATAATAAATTGTTGTTTTAAGCCACAAAATTTGGGAATAGCTTGTTATGTATAATAAAACAACATTACAAACAAATTACATGGTGACTTCAACAAACATGTTTATACAGAGATGTAGTTTCTATTTTTATTAAACCTCAAAATATTAAGTGATTTGTGGTCTTAGTAGGCCCAAATCCTGTTTTTATTTTCATGTGATCAGGTTTCAAAAAATATAATGAGTGCATGGTGTTAGATTTGAGGGGGAGAATTGAAATATAGCGTTTTGGAACTCTAAGCTTCATATGCATCCATCCACTCATTTAAATATTGATTATGTACATATGCAAAGCAATATGCCGGGTGCTGTGGGGGATAAAGGGATGAATCAGAAAGCTGTACCAATATTAGCATTTTGGAAGCCCCTCCTTTTCCCCCCTGAAGACAATGAGACAAAATGTTCAAGTTTCCTGCTGGGTTTTCATTTGGCATTCTCTTTAGTTTTCTTTTTTCCCATTCTTTTGACCATTTCCCCCCTAGGTTATTAGTTTCTTTGAATGTTTGAAAGTACAAAAGAAAAAAATATGAAAGTAAAATAGCTACATACATAATGACGTAGTAATCTTAAAACAAGACAAACTAGTAAGCAATCTAGAATTTTGATGAAGATTTGTATTTTTCTTTTTTTTTTTTTGATGGTACTCGGGATTGAAACCAGGGGCATTCTACCTCTGAGCTACACCTCAAGCCCTGTTTTATTTTTTATTTTGAAACAGGGTCTCACTAAGTTGCAGAGGGCCTCACGAAGTTGCTCAGGCTAGCTGCAAACCTGCAACCCTCCTGTCTCGGCCTCCTAAGTACTAGGATTACAGGCGTGTGCCACCACATTTGATTGAAGATTTGTATTTTTTTGACCCAAAGTGAGTTTTTTGGTTCTTGTTCTTTTTTTTTGCCCCATAATACTGCTGTTCTTTCAGTGAGATTTATGTTAATATCTGGTATAAATGGCAGGATGGATAATAATAGATTTTTTTTGTTTGTTCGTATGGTGCTGGGGATTGAACCCAGGGCTTCTACCTCCAAGCTACACCCCCAGCTCTATTTTATTTTTTATTTGGAAACAGGGTTTCACTAAGTTGATGATAGCATCACTAATTTGCTGAGTCTGGCTTTGAACCTGCAATCTTCCAATCCTCCTATTTCAACCTCCCAAGTACTGGAATTGTAGGCATGTGCTACCACGCCTGGCTGGATGATAGAATTTTTGTGTAGTCCAGATGTTTTAGTTGTGATAAATGAGTAATTGCCTTTAAGAGTTGTGACTTTGTTAAGAAAGAACAAGAATTTCAAAGGGATAGAAGCTGGATTTTACTGGTAATTCTGACAATTACTCTATCAAACCCAGGGGCATTCTACCTCTGAGCTACACCCCCAGCCTCCCCCCACTTTAATTTTGAAGCAGGGTCTCATTAAGTTGTTGAGAGTCTTGCTAAGTTGCTGAAGCTGGCCTTGAACTTGCAATCCTCCTGTCTCAGCCCCTCCCAAGTACTGGAATTACAAGTGTGTGTCACCATGCCTGACTAATTACTGTCTTTTGACCTTGGATAATTTGTAAAACACTCTAAGCCTGAATTTCATATAAGGTGAATGTAAAGATGGTATTGCTATCCAAAGGCTTTTATGTTTGTTGCAAATATGCATGTAGAGCACTTGCAAGGGCTCTAGCACATAGTAGGAGACCCAATGTTTCTCTGAGGTCATGGCCATCACAGGGGGTTGCATTACAGTTTAGGGTATAAAAAGACATGTTGATGCTAAGAGTTCAATGCAAATTTACTTAGGTTCCATAGTTAGTGGGGCTATTTAATAATTATTAGACTCCTTTGCTCTTTACAAGTGGTTTTAAAATTTAAAACAATCTTTCAAAAAGCAGTGCTTTAGGCCAGGCATGGTGGCACACACCTGTAATCCCAGTACTTGGGAGGTTAGGACAGGAGGGTCACAGGTTCAAGACTAGCCTCAACAATTTACCAAGACACTCAGTGACCTAGTGAGACTCTGTTTCAAAAGAAAACATACAAAAAGGGTTGAAGGGGGTGTAGCTCAGAGATAGAATACCTCTGGATTCAATCCCCAGTACCACCAAAAAAAAAAAATATATATATATATATACATATATATCTAGATATATAGATATAAAACAGTGCTTTTCGTTTTCACATTTTAAGCACTTAAAAACGTGTTATTTTAAATGCCCTGTGTTATTTAAAAACACGTGTTATTTTAAATGCCCTGTGTCATTCATTACCTTCCTCAAGGTTCATGACACTTTCTCCACCTGCAAGTCTTAGCTTGTGCTTTTGCTTTCCAGAGATAAATGTCATTGTTCAAGCTTGGAGCTAAAACAATATAAGAGTAAAATGTTTTAAGGAGGAAAAAAAACTTAGAATGTGTTAATTTATTATTGCAAACCTTTTATTTCAATTATAAAATGAAATCAAACATGTTTCACCTTGATTGTTCAAGCAGCCTGAGATACATGTTCATTCCCTATTTTTAAATTTTATAATTTGGGATTTCTCCAGATACATTCTAGGGAAGTTGGTTAAGGCCCTACCAGCTGGTGAACACAGATGCTATTTCATTAACATATTTTGCCAAATCTTGACAGTCCTAGCTTATATTTGCTTAAACCAGGAAGTTTAATCCTTTTGAGTTCCTTTTTCCATAAACTTCCAGAAATCCCCAGTGATTCTACACATATTCATGAGATTTTCCTGGTGGTCTGTCTTACTTTAATAAGTCCAGCTTGAACTCCACGGACTTTAGAGCGATTCCCCAATGTTTGCAGCCTCTTTGCTTTGACACAGCTGACCCTGATGAGGCCGGGCATCTGTGTTAGTCAGCTTTCATCACTGTGATCAAAATACCTGACACAAACTACTTGAAGGAGGAAAGGTTTATTTTTGCCCATGGTTTCAGGGGTCTCAGTCCTTGGTTGGTGGCTCCATTGCTCTAGGACTGAGGCGAGGGAGAACATCATGGTGGAAGGACTTGGCAGAGGAAAGCTGCTCAGCTCATGCAACTGGGAAGCAGAGAGGGAAGGAGAGGGGGGAGAGAGAAAGAGAGAGAGAGAGAGAGAAAGAGAGAGAGAAATAGAGAGAGAGAGAGAGAGGCCAGGGGCAAGATACAGTCCAAAAGGGCATGCCTCCAGTGACCTACTTCCTCCAACCATGCTGCACCTTCTATAGTTCCCCCTCCTTCCATTCAGCCATCAGTGAACTAATCCACCGATGAGGACGGGGCCATCGGGATCTAATCACTTCCCAAAGCCCCGGCTGCCCCACACCGCTGCCTTGGGGCCACGCCTTCAACATGTGGGGCTTTGGGGGACATTACAGATCCAGACCACAACGTCTTCCTCTATGTTCATCAGAGGTTGTCTCGGCCCCTCCTCCTGTACCTGTGAACTGCAAATGGGACTCACCTTTCTATGCCGGGTTAGAGGAGGAGCTGAAAGTTTGCTTCAACAGATAAGTACTAGAGTAGTTGTGACACCTCTTTTAATTAAAAAAATCAATTTATAAGTATGAAATATGCTTATTTTCAGATTTGAGACAACATACAAATATATATGAGAAGGGGAAATTCTCCAATTTAAAATCTTTTATCAGTCAAATCTTGTATATATTTCTACTTTTTGTCTCTTTTTCCTATCATATTTTTTTTTATCAGAGTCCTAGAAGAACAGGAGCAGGAGAGTAAAACAGTGGAAATATTTGGGAAGATAATGGATCAAATATATAAAATTTGTTTTGGTTAGCATTTTATAATAAATATTTATTCTATTATTCTCAACCCATTTTCTGTTAAGTTGCGTCTCTTATCACTAATATATGCATTGGAATTTAATAATTTGGTCTAATTTTTTGTCTCTTACAACACTTACTGCATTTAATGAAATTTCTTTTATTAGTCATTTTTTTTATTGATACATGCACACAGCACTCGGTGAGCTCCCACCCCTTTCCCTCACCCTCCTCATGCACGACATTGTGATTGGCATTGACAAATTTGTGTAGGTACATCATGTTCATTGAAGTGTTTCCCTCAATGAGTCTCCCTCCCCCCTCCTGCCTCCCTCCCTGAGATCCCCTCCATCACTCCACTAGGGTTTCTTCTCCTTTGTCTAGAGTCTCTCTTGTGTCCCGGTTTCTCTCCAGTTTCCACGTATGAGGAAAAACATCCAACCTTTCACTTTTTGTGACTGAGTAATCTCACTTAGCATAACATTCTCCAGTTTCATCCATTTCCCTGCAAATGACATAATTTTGGTTTTCTTTTTTTAAATTTTATTGGTGCATTGTATCATAGATCTTGATGAAGTTCAGGGTGGTAGGGGCATACATGCACACAACACTCATTTAGTCCTCCCCCAGTTCCCAGCCTATTCCTTCCCCCTTCTCTCCTTCCTGGGCTCAGTACAGTGATTGACTTTGATAAGTTTGTGTATGTACATCATGTCCATTGAGGTGTTTCCCTCTCCCCCCTCCCGTCTCCCTCAGTTAGGTCACCTTCTTCACTCATCTAAGGTTTCTCTTCCTTTGTCTGGGGTCCCTCCTATATTCCCTATTCTCCCTAGCTTCCACATATTAGGGAGAACATCTGACTTTTCAATTTTTGTGACTAACTAATCTCACTTAGCATAATGTTCTCCAGTTCCATCCATTTCCCTGCAAATGACGGATGAGTAGAATTCCATTGTGTGTATATCTCATAATTTTGTAACCCATTCATCTATTGATGGACACCTAGGCTGATTCCATAGTTTGGCTGTTATGAATTGTGCTGCTATAAACATAGATATGCATAGGTTGCTATGGTAGTTTGATTTTAATTCCTTTGAGTAGATACCCAGCAGTGGTATAGCTTGGGTCATATGGTAGGTTCATTCCCATTCTTCTGAGGACACTTCATGCTGATTTCCAAAGTGGTTCCACTAATTTGTAAACCCACCAACAATGTATCAGAGTTCCTACTTCTCCACATCCTCACCAGCATGTATTATTTGTGTTTTTAATGATTGCCATTTTAATTGGGGTTAGGTGAAATCTCAGAGTAGTTTTGATTTGTACCTCTCTAATTGCTAATGATGTTGAACATTTTTCATATATTTATCAGCCATTTGTATTTCTTCTTTTGTGAAGTGTCTATTTAGTTCACGTGCCCATTTTTTGATTGGGTTATTTGTTTTTTTGGTGGTAAGTTTCTTGAGTTCTTTGTATATTCTAGATATTAGTCCTCTACAGAGGAGTAGCTGGCAAAGATCGTCTCCCATTGTGTTGGCTCTGTGTTAAGGTTCTTGATAATTTCCTTTGCTACACAGAAACTGTTCAGTTTAATGTAATCCCATGTACTAATCCTTGTTTTAATTTCTTGTGCCTTTCGGGTCTTATTGAGGAAGTTTTTACCCATGCCTATATGAGGGCCTATATGCCCTCTTCAAGTAACTGCAAAGTCTCTGGTCTAATTTCCAAGTCTTTGATCCATCTTGAGTTGACTCTTCTGCAGGGTGAGAAGGTGGGATTTATTTCAATTTTTTCTACAAATAGATAACCAATTTTGCCAACAACATTTGTTGAAAAGGCTATCTTTTTTCCATCATATGGTTTTGATCTCTTTGTTAAAAGTCAATTGGATTTGTTAAAAGTGTGTGGATTTGTTTCTGAATCTTCTATTCTGCTCCACTGGTCTATGTGTCTGTTTTTGCACCAATACCATGCTGCTTTTATTACTATGGCTTTGTAGTATAGTTTGAAGCCAAGTATTGTGATGCCTCCTGCATGGTTCTTATTGCTGAGAATTATTTTGACTCTTCTTGGTCCTTTGTTGTTCCATATGAATTTTAGGACTGATTTTTCTAGATCTGTGATGAATGACCATGATGTTTTAATAGGGATTGCATTGAATCAGTAGATCACTTTTGGTAAGGTGGCCATTTTGATTATATTTATTCTGCCTACCTATCCAAGATCATGGGAGATCCTTCCATCTTCTAAGATATTTTTCAATATCTTTCTTAAGTGTTTTATAGTTTTCATTGTAGTGGTCTTTTATCTCCTTGGTTAAATTTTATTCCTAAGTATTTTATTGTTTTTGAGGTTATTGTGAATAAAATTGCTTTCTGGATTCCTTTTTCAGTGGATTCATGGCTGGCATATAGAAAAGCATTTTTTTAAGATAAATTTTGTATCCAGACACTTTGTTGAATTGTTAATCAGTTCTAGAAAGCATTTTGGTTGAGTTTTCTGAGTCTGCTAAGTATAGGATCATGTCATCTGTGACTAGAGATAATTCTTCTCCTATTTGTATTCCTTTGATTTCCTTCTCTTGCCTTATTGCTCTGGCAAGAGTTCCAAGGACTATATTGAAAAGGAGTGGTGATAGTGGGCATCCTTGTCTCGTTCCTGATGTTAAAGGGAATTAACATTTAAAATTGTCTAGTCTTTTCTCTCCTTTCTTACCATTTTAGGATTATTTTTACTATTGTATATTCCCTTCTAGTACCCCTAAAGACAAATACTATGTTTCTTTTATTTCATATTTTCCTAGAAATTATAGTGTGAATAATTAACAAAGTCTAATATCAAAAAATACTTCCACCTCTCTTACCCAACACAAGTCTTAAAATGCTATTATTCAATTTACTCATCTCTTGATTTGTTTTAATATTTTAATCCTAATATATATTCCACAACACATTATTATCATTATTTTATATAGTAAACAATATAGTATTTTATATAGTAAACAATTTATTGAGATTTGCTCAAACATTTACAATTTTTTTTTTTTGCTGTTTATCCTTTCTTACATTTCAAATGTTCCTTTGGGATCACCTTCAGTAACATGAAGAATATCCTCTAGGCTTTTTTATTAGGGGGGACCCCCTAGTGGCAAATTTTTAAATTTTTACTTTTAAGAAAGCCCCAAATTAAAGACATATTTTCTCTTGAGATGGAATTTTAGATCGATAGTCACTTTTATCAGCCTACTGAAAAGTATCATCTCTTATCTTTTAGTTTCATGGATGTTCTTGAGAAATCAGCTATCAGTCTAACCTGCTTCTCTGAAAGTAATCTTTTTTTCTCTGACTTCTTTAACATCTTCTATCTTTAGTGCTGTATTGTTATTTTATTCTAAGGTGCCATTTCGCCTGATGGTACTGTATTAGGCTTTTTGAATCTGATGATTAATGTCTATTGCATTTCTAGAATATTTTCACCCAATATCTTCTCCAAGATTGCCTCTGCTTCATTTTCCTCGTCCTCTTTTTCTGGGGCTCTGATGAAAAATATGTTATACATGCTAACTCAATTTCCATTAACTTTCCTTTGATTCCCCTCCACTTCCTTTATTTCTTCAGATTGCATGGGATAGTTTCTTCTGATCCATCTTCCAGTTCTCAATTATCTCTTCAACTGTGTTTAATCTGCTCACACATATACCAGCTGCTTAAAATTTAAATAAGAGTATTTTTATTTCTACATTTATTTGTTCTTTTTCAGATTTTCGAGGTCAGTTCTTAGCTTCCAGCGGATATATTAATTTTCCTTCTTAATAAGCACTTAATCATATGTTGCTTGTGATTAATACCTGAAGTCTCAATCTGATTTGGGTTTTTGTTGTTGCTGTTCTCATGGTGACTTGATTTGGTTTGTACATAGTTTTAATTCTGAGTTGCTTTTTCCCCCCGCCCCAGGCAATTATTTGCAGGAGTAGTTTGAGTTGTAGGACAAAAAATAAAGATGAAGACGAAACACTCCAAAAATCCAGAGATGATTTTTCTTTGTTTCTTCCAAATACCTTAAGAAACTGTGTTTGGGACCATTTTAAACTAAATTTATAGTCTATGTTCTTTTAGACTACACAAGTGATATGAATTGGAACTATGCATCCATACAAAGGCTGGTTTATGATTACAACTTCTTAGGGAAGACTTATATCTTTTATTCTGCTTACTATCAAGGAATATTTCCCCGTAGTCCCTTGTGTGTTGCGGGGGGGATGAGCTAACTTCTGGTTCCTTTACACTCAGTATTTAGCCATTTGGGGTCCCAAATTATTGGTTGGGAAGAGTCTCTAATGGACTTCTTAACATGAGTTAACTCTATGCTTTATTTTAAATCCATACCATTCTAGGACGCTGTGAAAGGGAAATTAAAGTTTACTGGTTCAGTAAATGTGTCTATGACAAAAGCAGCTTTAGTCTCCATCTTGCTATTTATAGTCTCTTTTCCACTTAATTTTTGATTGACAATACTTTACTATTTTGTCATATCATAAATGCTTTTAACATGACAGTTTTATATTTAATCCAGTATTTTTAGTTGTTTTCAGAAGGATAATTAGTCACTCTAAATTCCTAGCCACCATAATATCTGAAACAGAAATCCCCATTTTTGTCTGTACTAGCAGTGTATCACTCAATCCTGTGCAGACTTGTCACATCTCTTACTTTGTTATTAGTAATTATTGGGTTGCATGACATTTTATTTGTCTGTTCCATCCTCCCAACCGTACTGTAAACTGTCTAAAACAACTTTGCTGTGACCTGCATGAAACCAGAACAGTGAAGTTAGCATTATTGTTGCCCGGAATACATTGACTGATTGAATGAGTAGGTTACCATCTCTTCATTCAAGGAGTATTCTTTTTATCTATCAATACAGCGGCACCACCAGCCCACTCGCAGTAGTCATGCTCTTTTAGCTGTGTTATCCATCCACATTGATCTGCCTCTACTCCTGGATGATGTTTGTCACCAGGACTTGTATCCAGGAGACAGGGATTCGGAAATGCAAATACAGATATTTTGGGAGTGTCTATGAAATGGTAACATAAGCAGAGAGGGCTCCTTTTCTCCTAATATCTGTTCTACTTTTCTTCTATAGCAATAGGGATTCAAGCTGAATACATGGATTCCTAGAATAACAAAAACATACTGGACATATCCTTTTGATATGTAGCTATATTCTTGCCGGAAGGATGTGATTGGAAATATCCTGTGCCAGTTTCCTGGATCCTTCAATGTGAGTCAACTGGCATGTACCCATTGACCTTTCTTATCCCTTTCCTGTAACTTGCATAGACTATATGGGATGGCTGCAATTCCATCTCAGATCATGAGTGAAGACCATACCCACACAATACCAAAGTAGACCACTGGACGGAGCCTGGGTCCCTGAGGATTCTGACAGACATGGCTGATCTACTGTCCTTCTGTGTTGTTTATCCCCCAAAATTTGCCTGAAAGGCAAACTTCCAGGTTGTTTAAGGCACTGTTGTTTTGGTTTCTGTTATTCACACATGAACATTATCCTAACTAATGTAGTGAGCAAACAGTAAATTCCATAAATTATGCAGCCAGGGAGTTTGTATATAATGGTCTAATCAGGTGCAGCTAAATGTTAGGACATTGATCCTAGACATTTATCATTGACATAACTTTTAGCCGTACCTGACTGAGGATTTTTGTCAGTCTTTTCAAAAGTGGGATTAGATGGAAATTAGGATAAATTAACTGTATAATATCTGTTTTACATGATTACATTTAATGCATAATAAGCTTACCGTTTTCAGTGTATGATTTGAGTGCCATTATTCTGTAATCTCTTTCTCTCTCTTTTTTTTTTTACCTTTTTGATGTCTCCAGGTTAAATACATCCCTGTATTTTTATTGATAATTGTATGGAGTGGGTGAAACCCCAGAGAGAATGTTGTCAATCTTGGTTGTGCTCCATGTCACATGTAGTAGGTGGCTCTGGGATCACCAGGCATTGTGTAGGCAGAGCATGGCTCAGTGTTGGTGATTTATAGCCACATATAAAAATTTCTCCATTGAAAACAAGACAAACTGACCAGAGCCCTTTCTATGATGTTATTTTTTGTTGCACCACTGAAGTATTAGTGTGATTCTCATTCACATAACTTTGGCTAATTTTATGAAAGCAAGAAGGGAAATTTAAAGACTTTGCCAAATATTTTATAAATAGTGAATTGACATGTACTATAGCTATTCCAGTGTTTAAAATTGATTAGCTTTCTGTCTTATTCTACAGGATGGCAAAATCCTGGTATTGATTTCAAAAAGAGATAACTGAAAATGATAACTAAATGCAGTTTTTCACTTATATGCATACATTAAAGAGTCCTAAATAATATCAAATTGAAACAGAAGTGTGTAAATCATACACTATGACAAAGTGGGTATTTTTTTCTAAATTTACAAGTAAGATTAAATGCTAAGAAAGTTACTGGTGTGATACATCTTATTAATAAATTAAAAGGGACAATAACTCAATAGGTGCTGAAACTCCCAATTTCCCCTTCCTTCCTTCCTTCCTTCCTTCCTTCCATCCTTTGTGGTACTGATGGAACACAGAGTCATTCTACCTCTGAGCTACATACCAGCACTTTTTGATTTTTGTTTGGAAACAGGGTCTCACTAGGTTGCTGGGAGTCTTACTAAGTTGCTGAGTCTGTTCTTGAACCTGCGATCCTCCTGTCTCAGCCTTCCACATACTGGGATTACAGGCATGTGCCACCATGCCCAGTAGAACTCCCAATTTCTGATAAAATCTCTTAGAAAGATAGAAATAAAGGAAAAAAACCCTCTTAACTAAATAGAGTGTATTTATGAAGACCTTAAGCATGGATCATACTTAATGGTAAAATATTTTAAATGTTCATCTTATGCCCAAGCAAAGAACAAAATATTCACTACAGCTGGTAGTAATCTACATTGGATAAGAATTTTGCTGAAGTGAATGCATTTTAAAAATTATATAAATATAAATGACATAAATTATATATAAAGTATATATTTATTGTATCACTGATATTGTGTAGTATACAGTAAATATATTTATATTAAGCATATAAATGTAAATAATATATATTTTGTTACAAAATATATTTCTATTATATTTTATATTTATATTACTTAATCATATATTATTAAAGTAATATTGATATAAATTTACATCTATGAGACTATTGATGCAAAAAGAATTGACTAGAGCAATAAAACTCTGATGGAATCCAGAAGCAGAGCCATGTATATATAAGAATTTAATATGTAATAAAAGTGACATTCCAGTTTTTTTGAGGAATATATTCCTAAGCAAGACACAAAACCTAGAATCCAAAAAGGAAAACCAAAGAAGTTGACTTTCAAAAATTAAATTAAATAAATAGAATCCTGGGTATGGTAGAAGATAAATTTGAATGCTAAGCAGCAGAATAGAAAAAAACACATATGTATACCAAAGAATTATCTTTAATATATAAAAACATCTATAAATCAATAAGAAATTAAACCAATAAAGAGAAAGGCAAAGGATATGAAATACAAATAAATGCATAAAATTTTGAAATGATACTAACTGTACTATGAAGATTGAGGAAGTGGAATTAATGAATTTTTTCTCCCCACAATTTAGGAAAAATGAAAAAAACCCATATTATACAAGTTTGGTGAATTTGTGGGGTAATGGTAACTTTGAATATACTGTTTGTGAGAATACAAATTGGTTAAGACTCTTTAAAGGACTTTTGGAAGTATCTGTTGAATTTTTAAATTTAATTTTTGAACTAAATTTCTACTTCTGTGCACATGGATATAGACTTTTGTACTAGGATATTTACTGTAGCAGAATTTATAATCAAGAGTAACTCAGATTAGCCTAAATGTAAATCAATAATGCAATGGTTGCTGAGAGTGGTGGCTCACACCTGTAATCCTAGTACGTGGGAGGCTGAGACTGGAGGATTGCGAGTTCAAGGCCAGCCTCAGCAGATTAGCGAGACCCCCGTTTCAAAATAAAAAATAAGATAGGGCTAGGGGTGTAGCTCAGAGGTAGAAAGCCCTTAGGATCAATCCCTAGAACCACATACCAAAAAAAGAGAAAGAAAGAAAAAATAAAAAAGGAATGGAATGGTTAAATGACAGTTTTATATAATGGATATTCTTCCACAGTTAAAAAGAATTAGGAAATATCTATAAGACATGTAGACATGTTATTAAGTAAGAAAAATAACATTTCAGAATAATGTGTATAGTATAAGTTTCTTTATGAAAAAATCTACTTATTTACATACAAATGTATTTTTATGTATAAACAAATAGTAGGCACAAAATTCACATTGATTCTCATTTTGGAAAGTCCTATGACAGAGAATAAGAGGAGAGGAGTAGGAGAGGGGGAAGGTGGTATTGACTCTATGGCCTGTATTCTTTAGTATTATTTGAATAAAAATAGTTATAGCTTATGCAATTTTAAAAACAAGTACAAAGATCCAAGATTGACTCTGGATTGGGGATTTTCCTGCACAAAACGTTCTATCTGTTCATGAGTAGTTCATACAGCATTCAATGTAGCCATTTTCAGGTAAGCCTGATGGATGATTAAGAATTAAGTTTCCACGTGAAATAGTTTTGCAAAAGCAGAATAAAATGTTATCTACTTTTATTAAAATAAAAAGACATGTATAATATGCGGACAGTGGTTTCATTTATAGGAGGTTCTAACAATGCTATTTATGTAGATCTAAATACAAGTCTCTCAGATAGTGAAGAAATGGGATATTAGTGCATTTTGATTTATTGCTTTTCAGAGAATCTTAAAAAGCTTGAAAATTAGAAGAGGAAAAAAGAATGTTCAAAATATTAGTAGAGAAACTGTTCCTAGGATGTTTCATATTCTACTAGCTCCAAAAATCCTCCAACAGGAGCACAGACCCTTCATTTATTAGTTGTTATGTTTTCTTTAGGTGAGGAATAAGACTTCTATCAAGCCAGGCGTAGTGGTGCATGCTTGTAATCCCAATACTTGGGAAGCTGAGACAGGAGGATGATAGGTTCAAGGACAGCCTCAGCAACATAGGGAGATTCAGCAACCTAATGTGACCCTGTTTCAAACAACAAAAACAAAAACAAAAGGGCTGGAAGTGTCGCTCGGGCATCCATCTTAAGTAACAACAACAAGAGTCTCTCTCAGCCCTGCTCTCAAGGAGCCCGGCAACTTCCTTGTTGCTGTTGGAATGAATTCCCATCATGTTCTTACTATTTGGTGGAAGCAGATGTTTGTCACATGAATCCGGAATGATGGCTCTTGTTTTTTGACACCGTTAATTAATGTCCCAGAAAGTTAAGACTTTCACTGGAGAGAAAATGCAAGCTCAAATTGGGGAATAAAAATACCCAGTGAAGCTGTTGAGACCTTTCCAATTTACATTGAAAGAGAGGTAAACGACGTTTAAAAAGGTACTGCGATATCCCCTGAAGGAAACTGTTCTAGGTCATTTGATGTTAGAGGAAGGCAAAACGCTCCTTCTTTTCAGGTTGGGGAAAAGAAGCTGATGAGACCGGTGTACCAATGACATGTTGACTAGTTACCGCTGATGATTCAAGTTATGAAACCAGGACCCCCTCCCCTTTTGAGGAAAAGTTAAGAGCCCTGCTGGGGTGCAGTGGATGCAAACCAGGCTTCGGGAAATTGACTAGTGTGTGGTTTTCAGGTAGGGACCATAATGAAGAGGCTGTTGACTCAGGAAGCCCTAAATTATCACCCCTTTGTGAAAGGGATTTGGGATTTGAGCATCTTTGCAAATTGCAGGATAAGAGACAGCCTAGATTCGTACTGTGAATCCTAAGGCAGAAGGAGGACCACCACAGAAGGGGCTCAACAAATGGGGGAGATCAAAAGCTAGCCATAGCAATGCATGTGTGGGTAGTGTTGTAACGTGAGATTTTAGGGAAGTAGAATGTGTGTAGCATACTCTTTTGTGTGTGTGTGTGTGTGTGTGTGTGTGTGTGTGTGGTACTGGGGATTGAACCCAAGGGCATTCTACCTCTGAGCTACATCCCCCAGTCCTATTTTATTTTTTATTTTGAAAGAGGGTCTCACTAAGTTGGAGAGGGCCTCGCTATGTTGCTAAGGCTGGCCTTGAACCTGTGATCCTCCTGTCTCAGCCTCCCAAGTACTGGGATGACAAGTATGTACCAACATGCTAGGCTTGTGTGTAGCATACTTTAAGGGATATAAGATGACTATAAGGTTAATGGTAGCCATAAGGCTCACTTAAGCATCTTGAAAGGCCTATATGGTCTGCCACTTAGCAGTGTGATGCATACACGTTGCTGGGGATTTCTAACATTGATTTCTAACCCTGGGCCTGGGATTTACAAGAAACCCCACCACTTCAACTTAAAACTGCAAACTCTTAGAAACATTAAACCAAAGCTTATCTCTTACAAGAATAGCTTAAACTCCTTTCATGAAAGAAACACCTGGTAGCTGATCTTGACTGGATATAGAGATCAGAGAGGAGGAAGGATTCTCTGAACTCTCAGAGGAGTGGTCTCAGGACAAAGATACCCTGGTTCTTCTGGTCAGAGGGTCACTTGAAGGTATTGGGCTCTGACAGCAGCCTACTCCCACTCCCTGGAAGAGCACTGCCAGTATAGACTGAGCCTCAGACAGTGTGGAGGGCTCATCTTTGCACCAGTATAACTGAAGGGGAGCGGTCACCCCTGGGAAGGCCAGGCCATCCGGACAACCCCAAACCCTCAAATCCAACATGGTGGAAGAATTAAACAGGGACCCAGATGAGAAAACCAAAGCCAATGGAGGCCAAACCCCTCAGCTCTTGTTTCATTGCCGGAACTTCAGCAGCAACTTCCGGCCGCCAGCCCAGGTCTGTCCCACTACATCCGGTCCCACCTTTCACATAAGGAGGGCGCTTTCTCAAAAGCAGCGAGGAACCAGGTCGAGGACATCCCTGGGGATGGAAACAAGGCAGCTGATAAGGAGTGTGATAACTCAATATGTTGATCAGCATGAGAGCAGTGACAGAAAATTTGGGTATAGAATATGCCTAGAAAGCTGCTTTTCTGAAACTGGGCAAAATACAATTTTAAAAACTGATATCAAGATAAAATTGGAGTATTAAATAAATTGAGTTGCAAATATTTGTGACAGATTCTATACCTTGCAAAAGTGGTTCTTTTTCCAGAGAACAATGGCTGTTTAGATAATTATTTGTGCTGCTGAATAGGTAATTTGATTGTTAGGAAGCATTAAAATACCCCTGTCCTGCTTCAAATGTACCTTTGGGTTCAGGTTTTATTTGGCATTCTTCTTTTTGACAATCTTTTCATTCCATTAATGGACACAGAGGGATGGTTATTCTTAAAGTAGCATGGGGAGCAAAAAAAAAATTCTTGCACTTTAATGGTAAGCATTTGTACCTTGTCATTTGATTAACTCATTAATGAATTCAATATGCATTTATTGGGTGCCCATTCTGTTCCAGATACTGTGTTGGGGACAGAGTACTGAATGATGTAATGATGGTCCTGGTCATTATGGAGTCTTCATTCTAGTGGACTTTAGACTAACAGTATAATCCTCTTCATCAGAATTTTTTAGATAGCTTTTATATTATGTTTAAAATGAATACATAGTGTTAATACAAAATACAAGACAAGAAAAAATGTTCAGGACAGTTGAAAAATATCTCTTAATCCCCTCTCATGGAGATAATAATTGCAAAAGTTTTGGTATACTGCTTTCAAATCATTTTTTTTGAGTGTGTAGAGATCTTTCTCTCTGTTCACCATCTATCCATCTGTTTGCTCCTCAACATACATACATATGTACACACACACAATCATTTTATTAAATGGATAAAATTAAAAAGCATACAAAGTATTTTTGGCTAGTTCTGTGGGTTTTTGTATATCTTCAATTATAATAATATATTCCCTTTTGGAAAAAAAAATATTCACCTTTTGGTCCTGAAAGTCCAGTAATGTTTAAATGAAAAAATCCAATTTCTCACCCAAATCAAAGCATCTCCCCTCTGCTCAGTCTATTTCTGATGCATCATGATGCAAGAACCTGGAGTGAGGGCGGAGAGGGACTTCATCCATTTCCTTTCCTTATCCTGCTTTTGAACCCCCAGGATCTGAACAAGGGAGGGGGATTACAGGAAAAGAGACAAAATCTTAGATAGCTGCTACTATTTTAGTTCTTTCTCGACTAACATCAGTTGTTCTGTTAGCCATGTCCGCCATTTGGGAAGGTGTCCAAATATTAAACTGATTGGAAAGGATTTCTATTTCTTTAGAGTCATTCTGTACATGCACGGGTTACACATACACATGTGCACACACGCGTATACACACACACACGTGCACACATGTGTATACACACACACACACACACACACACACACACACACACACACACACAATTTTGTTCCACAGTGCTCCCTAGTAGACATCTCTCTGGCTGACTTCTTAGATGTCCTTCCCCTTGTGCCCAAGGAGCCTCATCAGAAGTCCATCCAATTGCCTCCCACTGTCTCTCTTGGGTGGCGGCATGGCCGTAGTACCACTTAGTTCCCAGGTATCTTATGCATCCGTGCCTGCCTTGCAAAATGGTTGAAGTAGAAGCCATGCCTATGACTGTCCTTTGTCCTTGTATTACTAACACAAGTGACTACAGCCTGTTGCCGGCCTACAGTTTCTCTGGTTGGGAAGCAGGCTCCAGTCTTCCACGTTCCAAGAGAGACCCAGTCCAGCCTTGCCAAGTTCTTCCAGTTTACTCCAGCCCCAAGGCAGCATAGACCCGCGATTCCTCAGGGTTGGGGCTCATAAGCCATGCTCATCTCTCTGCTTTGTGGATATCTTGTGCCTCCAGGGGCGTTTCTCCTTGGAGCATTTGAGGGAAGGCTGGAAGGGGAAAGAAAATGCTTCTGGAGTCCCTTCAAGGTTGACAGGTTGACTACTGTTTTCTCGTAAAAGTCTTCAGTAATCAACTTTTGAACTTTAGACTTCACTTAAGTAGGTTAGAGGTGGGCGGTGGGTGGGTAGTTGCTGGACCAGTTTCGCTTTCTTCACCAAATCCGTCATAGCTAGGGCTAGTATCTCTCTTTAGAATGTGGGGGTTATTTATAACCCATTGTTCTTACTTTTGGGGCTTCAGCCAAAATTCTAAGACAACAGGAAGAGTACTATTCAAATTCATATATATATATATGAACTGTGTACATATATATATACATATACACAGTTGATTTCACATTTATTATGAAGTGCTTTTAACCCTTTTTACTCATAATTATACCATATGCATTTAATTATATATACCATATACATTTAATCATATATATATATATATATTTTTTTGCAGTACTGGGGATTGAACCCAGGGGCATTCTACCTCCTAGCTGCACCCCCAGCCCTATTTTTTATTCTTTATTTTGAAACAGGGTCTCACTAAGTTGCAGAGGGCCTCACTAAGTAGCTGAGGCTGGCCGTGAACCCGCAATCCTCCTGTCTCAGCCTCCCAAGTACTGGGATGACAAGCGTGTGCCACCACGCCCGGCTGTAATTATATTTTTAAAAATATTAGGTTACATATTATTTTATCATATGAAAGTGTCATAACTTATTTTCCTTTTCTCTTGTTTTAGTTTGTGTCTTAAATGTCTCCCCAGAGCCCATGTGGTACAGGCCTTGTCCGCAGCTGATGGCACTATTGGAAGGTGGTGTTAGCTCTAGGAGGTGGAGCCTAGTGGGAGGAAGGGCGTGTGCTCTTGATGGGTACGTTGGGACTCTGACCCTTTTATCTCCCTTTCTCCTCTTTTTGGCTGCCGTGACGTGAGCAGTGTCTCCTGCCTTCCACCCTCACTGTGATGATCTACATTACCATGGCCCAAAGTGATGGGGACGGGAACCTCTAGATCCATGAGCCAAAGTAAACCTTTCCTCCCTTAAGCTCATTCTCTCAGGTATTTTGTCATGGCAACGAAAAGCTGACTAACACACACTTGTTTAAAATATTTGTTTTTCTATTAGATTATAACAATACATACTTGTTATAGAAATTTGGAAAATACAGAAAATAAATACAAAGAAGGCAATGACAATAATTTGTGATATCATGAAAATAACTACCTATGTTTTTTGGCATGTTTCTTTCTAGGTTTTCCAATCCTGAGTAGATAAATGGATATAGATACATAATGATATCTAGATAGGTAAGTATATAAGTGCATATAAAAACATGTTTCACTCCATTAATACTTTGTATTTTCATATGCTATATTTATACTATGTCCATATTTGAACAAATGTTTTAAAAGTCTAACTTTTCATTGGTATAAAATGATATGTATCAATTATAGAAAATTTAGACGCTACAGATTAGCAAAGAAAAATTTTTTTGATATCTATTCAATCTGAAGATGTCAGTCCTGGTTTATAAATGAGGTCACAATACAGCCAGGTGCAGTGGCAGGTGCTTATAATCCCAGCTACTTGGGAGATTGAGCAACAGGAGGATTACTTGAGCTCAGGAGTGTAGGGCCAGCCTAGGCAATGTAGTATGGCCTGTCTCTTAAGAAAAAAAAAAGCAAAAGAAAGATGAAGTCACAAACAATAATACCAATATCCAGATCTCACCAGCTACAGAACACCAGTCGTGTGCAAAGCTCTTTCTCCTATTCCTTCCCTTTCCAGTGATTTATGGACATTCCTTACATTGGAATGGGAATTGGGTTTACTCTTGCTGTTCATTCATCTATTGGTAGCAGCTGTACAGAGGATTGTATTGAGATGATATTACCTGAGAGGCCACATCCCCTCCAGAGAACCTGGTGGGTAGGTGCAGTATTGGTTGCTATCCTCCTCTTGAAACCAGAACCACTACTTTTCTCCCGGTGGGGGACATAACCCAGGTTATTTTACCAAGCTCCAACCTGTAGGGTTCTTTCAGTGACCCCATAGTTCCTCCCTGAAATCTGGGCTTTGCACTATCATATCATCTCTCTACCTCCCATAGTCTGAGAGTTGTATTTGTATGCATGCAACCCACTCAGCCACAGTTCCAAACACATACCTTCCTAGGAGGTGCCTTGGCTCTGTCGTAACTCATTAGAAGTTGACAGAAGAGGAGTTGACACAGGCAATGGGCACCCACACCCACATACACATGACACATAATCATGAGCTAATTTTTATAACATATATGCTATTTTATGGCATTTTTTCCTGGAATGTGTTTATTATTAAATATTTCATGCATTCATATATATTTACATGTATGTGTATATGGTGCTTTTTTAAATATGTGCCCACAGATCTTTTGCTACCTACCCCTCCACTCAAGAGGTGGAGCTTAATTATCCTCCCCCTAGATTGTGGGCCGTACTTAGTGACTTACTTCTAGGGGTGAAATGCCACTTATAATGCTGGATTATAAAAGGTCTTATTTCTATCTCAGTTCTCCCTCCTCTCTCTGGGGGAAGCAAGACTGTGAACAGTCCTAGGAAGAGGTCCACATGGTGAAGAAATGAAGCCTTCTGTGATCCTCCTGCATTCTGAAAAGGATCCTACAGCTTCTGTCATTCCTTGACACTGCATCCCTGCCCAACTGCTTGACTAGAATTTCCTGAGACCCTGAACCAGAAACACCCAGCTAAGCTCCTCCTAGATCCCAGGCTCAAAGGAACTGGGTGAGAGGAAATGCTCTTTTTATCAACTGTCTAATCTGGGGGCAATTTATTATATAGTAACAGGTAACTAATATAAAAATAGATGATAGATATGTAAGTTATATAGATGGAATAAATTTTATACTTGTGTCTCACTGCTCATAGTTAACATTATTTAAAATCATGTTTGCCATTCATGAACACTTTTTTTTCATTAAATTGTAACCCATGACCTTATTTAAAAGTGATTACTAGTAGTCTGTGGAATAAGTACAGTAAATTTCACTGGACCTCAATAGCATACTTTGGATACTTAATCAATTTCTTTTTTTTTTTTTTTTTTGCGGTACCGGGGATTGAACGCAGGGGCGTTCTACCTCCGCGCTACGCCCCCGGCCCTATTTTTTTTATGCTTTATTTTTGAGACCGGGTCTCACGAAGTTGCAGAGGGCCTCGCTAGGTAGAGAGAGAGAGAGACAGAGAGAGAGAGAGAGAGAGAGAGAGAGAGATTGATCGATCGATCGCACGCGCGCATGCGCGCTGAGGTTGGCCGCAAACCCGGATCCTCCGGTCTCCGCCTCCCAAAGTACTGGGATTACAAGCGTGCGCCACCACACCCGGCTGGATACTTAATCAATTTCTAATTATTGTTCATAGTTAATAATCTTATGAGGAACATCAATAGTCTTATAGTCAAGATTCTTAGTTGCAAGCAACAGAAACTTTTTCTTACTGAATTAGACAAAAAAGGGGTTTGTGTAAAGGGTATTAGATCTAACATTACTTCAAGATAAATAATGATAAAATCTGAAAAATAAAACAAAACAAAACATACTAGGAAATGGGGAAGCAACATATAGCACTACAGAGTCTAAACGGCTTGGGAAGACACCGCAATAGTGCCCTAGAATCTGTCTAATGAGGTAAGTGAACCCATCTCAGCCCTTAGATGCAGGTCCCACACCACCAGCGCTCAGTGTTCAGCTAGCAGTACTGCCACCATTGCCCCAGAGACTCTCGTTCAGCCACTGTGATGCCAGAGAAGATTCTCTTGGTCTCTGTCTTGGTCAACATTCTCATTACTATAATCCAAAAGACCTGACCACACAGTTTAGAGGAAGGGAGATTTATTGGCTCACAGTTTCTTGGAGATTCTGGGTTCAGTCCATGTGAGGCCAGGGTCTATGGATCTCAGGCCATGACAGTAGGAAGCAGAGAGAGGGAGAGCACACGGGCTCTGCTCCCCACATCATGGAGGCCAGAGGCAAAGAATGAGCAGAGGGAGGAGGAAGGATTATATAATCCCCAAGGCCACACCCTAGGGGCCCCCTCCTTAGCAACAAAGCCCAGCTTCCAACATTGCTACCTTGTTTCTGTGAGGGCTAGGGGGACATTCTAAATCCAAACATTGCAGTCTCTGTTTTTTTTCTCATTCTACCTCCTGGTTTGGTTCTGAGGTGGTGAGTAAGAGCAATGGGGCCTTAATCACAGGCCCATGTCCTGCAAGGGGGTAGGGAAAAGAGATGAATTGGAATTTATCATTTCTAAACTGGGAGATAGGGGGTGTCTCTTACTGAGAAGGGTGTAGAAACTGAGAAGTGAAAAAGTGCCAAATGCCCATTGACACCCATGGTGGCACACGCTTTACCAAGGCAAACCCAAAATTACTCCACCAACTTAATGCAACTAGCCTGCATGATGCAAAATGCGTTCACCTCCTCCCTCTAAATGAGCAACACAAAGTCACCTTCATTACTGTATCCCAACAAACTTTTTTTGTTTTGTACTGGGGATTGAACTCAGGGGTGTTCTACCTCTGAGCTACACCTCCAGCCCTTTGTAGTTTTTAATTTGAAACAGGGTCTCAGTAAGTTGCTGAGGCTGTCTTCAAACCTGCAATCTTCCTGTCTCAGTCTCCTCAACAAACCTATTTTTTTCCTCATCCATTTTAATCCTTCTTATGGGCCAAATTGAAAAGTTGTTCAGTAGCCAGGCATGGTGGTGCACACCTGTAATCCTAGTACTTGGGAGGCTGAAACCAAAGGATTGCAGGTTCGAGGTCAGCCTCCGCAACTTAGTGAGTGGTCTCCCACTTAGTTTTATCAAGGAACAAGTCAGTGCCAGGAAGTACCCCAGGATATTCTTTGAGTTCCATCAATATTTTTGTACTTTCCTAACAGTATACCTGTAATCATGATTCCTTTTGTTAGTCAGAATCAATCTAAATTATCAACACCATACTCCCCTTCATCCCTTGTTTGCTTAGTGGCATGAGGAACCCTAGCTGGCCAAGTGTCACTGTCAACTTAGCAGTTAATGGTTTCCCTGCACCTCTCATAAGCACTCCTGTTTGGGTTACTAAGACAACAAAACCACATCACCCACAATTTCGTGGATAGAAGGCTAAGTTTTGTGAGTACCTGCATTGTGTGTAGGACCTTTTCTGAAATCCCGGATTTCCATCCCACCCCCAACTGTCAATTGATTGTAGACAATTTGCTCATGATACCTCAGTCAAGAATAGAGGAAAGGTCAGGGCATGGTGGCACACACCTATAATTCCAGTACTTGGGAGGCTGAGTCAGGAGGACCACAGGTTCTAGGCTGGTTTTGGCAACTTAGCAAGACCCTCTTTCAAAATAAAAAATAAATAAAATAGGGCTGGGGTGTTATCTTGAAGATAGAATGCCCCTGGGTTCAATCCCAAGTACAAAAAAAAAATATATAAAGGAAGGGATAGCAATGTGACTCCAAAACTTACTTGTGCTTTTTGAATCTAATCAGTTCTAAATATCCATTTCCATTTGATAATGGAGCCTTTTGGGGCACACCTGACTTCATAGAGAGGATTAATATATCAGAATTATGATGTGGCATTCCACTAGTCATATTTTTAGTTGTAAATAATACCGGGAACAAGCCAGAATCTGTTATTCAAAATGAGCGCAGATACTTGAGAAAATGGCAGTGGTTTTGTCATAAATTTTAAGGGTTTGTGCCATGATTCTCCTCTTGGAGCTGGCTGCCAGCTTAGTCACTGTAATATCACTGAATTTCCTGGGTTTGAGGACTAAGTAACAGAGCTGTATCCAGTACTTCACGGTCAACTGGAGGGCTTTCTTTTCCTCTGGGATCTTACTCAACATTGGCACCCCTGAGTAGACCTCATAAAGATGGTATACCCAAGCGTGGTTATATTTCCTCTCCTAAAGCTAAAATGGTCCAAGTGTTGGGCCCTTTTATAGCAGATACAAATTATTGAACCTTCTCATTCATTATGTATGGGAGAACTCAAGTCCCCATAGAAACATCTTTCAGAGAAGTTAGTTTTAGTCTTCTATATTCTTGTGGTTTTATCTCTGATCTTCTGGCATATGTGAATTTTACCCAGGCACATTTTACATAAGGTTTCTACATCTCCTATTCAGCACATCCTACAAGTATATTATTAGCAGAATAAGCCAGAATAATGACTCCAGGATGATGATAAGCAATCCATTTCTCTACAGGGAATCTGGCTTGTCTCTTATCAACACTCATAAGATCTAGAATTCCCAAAATATAGGACGTTTCAGGAGAATGACACATGTCTATTTACAATAAGAAATGATTTCTGTTAGGTCTGAATTTACAATTAGGGAGAATTAACGACTCAAAGCACTTACTGATTTGAATGAAGCTGAGCAACACAAGTACACTTGACACCTATGCTCTTTAAAAAGAGGCCACTAATTAAATACATCATTCAAATACAAAACCCAGCCTACTTTTCTGGGTCAGTGTCACTTTTACCATATTTTGACCTTGCAGATAAGGCAGGCTTCTGAGCTTGTAGTTTGTGTTGTTTTGATATGAAAGACTGAGTGTTCTCTTCACAGGCACATTCAAACTTTCTGAAAGATACTCAGCTCCCAGAGTCATTTGTCTGGGGAAGACTTAGATAAATAGATTTAGACAAGGGTAGGCAAGAGACAACCCCTACACTGCACCAACCATGCTTTTGATTCTTCACTAATGGCAGAAAGGGGGAGCAGTTCCAACGTAGTGAATTTCTTGCTTGCGTAAATGTGTGGAGATGGTATCGGATTTGTCAGACTCTCCATCCTTTACCCAAAACTCCTTGCTTACATATTCCTGCTTGGGCAACAAATCCTCTATCCTTCTTGCTATTCACCTACCACTGTCATTTGGAGTTTTATTGTCTGTCTTCCTTCATATACATTTTCTTGGCTAAAGACATTCCTAGGGTAATTACATCAGCATAGTTCTGAATGATTAACAAACATCACTCAGGGTATGTCATATTTAAAACATTTTTAATTCCACTTGTCTTAGTTTGGGCAGCTATAACAGAACACCAAAGACTGTGTGGTGTAAGTAACAAATACTTGTTTCTCACAGTTCTGGAGGCTGGAGAGTCCAGAGAGAAAGAAGCCAGAAGTTCCAGTATGTGGTAAGGAATTGTTCCTGGTTTGCAGACAGCCATCTTCTCATTGTAGCCTCACAGGGCAGATGAGAGATGGAGATGGGAGAGAGAGAGAGAGAGGAGAGAGAGGAGAGAGGAGAGAGAGATATCATATCTCTTCTTAATAGGGCATTCATCCCATTCATGAGAGCTCCACTTTCATGTCCTAATCACTGCCCCCCCCACCCTCCAACACTATCACACTGCTGATTAAGCTTCAACATATGAACTTTGGGGTGGACACATGTATTCAGTCATAGCACCAATTAGCAGAATGTATCACTAAGGACACAGTCTTTCAAGTTTGAGTAGTATTTGATGGGCGAGTGCTAGGTCACTTTGTTCTACACTTAGAGATACATACACTTAGAGATACATACCTGTACAGGCATGATTATTTCCAGATAAATTCTTATAAGCAAAATTGCTGGGTCTAAGATAGTGTCTAAGAGGACACTTGTTCTCAACAAAAGATGAATTCATAACTGTACTAATGGTTTACAAAGAGCTTATATTCTTATGCTTTGCTCATCTTTGATATTACAAATAAACATCATCTTTGTCAATTTGTGAGGTAAGAGATGTAATCATCCTATTTTTTAAATGTGCACTTCATTAATTAATGGTGAAATTGTATGTTTTTGTTTCTTATATCTTTTTCCACTTAAAAACTGTGACTTTTTTTGCCTTCTTATTGATTTCTGAGAAATTTGTATATATAGAGAATACTAAGCATTTACTTGACATTTGTGTTTAAAATATTTTCTTCAGTTTTTATATGACTCCAGTTAGAAAAATTATACTTTAAGTATATGTATAATAAATATCTTCTGTAATTTTTTGCCTGGATTGGTTGATGGCATGCTTAGAGAGCCTGTATCAATGCTAAATTTGTATTAATATTCCCTTATGATTTTTTAAAAACCTTTTGCTTCATAATTTTCATGTAAATCCTTTCCAATCTGTAACATATTATCGGGTGTGACTTGAAGATAGCATTCCAATTTTACCCCACAGATGTAAGTTGACTGCCTGGTTCCATTTATTAAATAAGTTGTTCTTTCTCCACTGATCTGAAGTGCCATTTTATCTCATACTGAATTTTTATGCATGCTAGTACTTGGCCTGTTTGTAGACACACTTCCCTATTTGGTTTAAATCTATGTCTTTGCACTGTTTTGATTATTGCAGATTTTTAAAAACATTTTATACATTATATTTGGTTTTAATTCGCCTTTGTTATTTGCTTGGAGGGAACATGTCATTTTTTTGAACAATATCATTTTTAAAATGACTCAATTTGTCAAAACTATTTAATCTGGAGTCTTATTCCTAGGATATTGCTGTAAAATTATTTTGAATTGGTACTTTATTCCTATTTTGAACAATTATTTATGACATTTGTATTCTTCACCATAACTATATTGGCAAGAGTTATTTAGTTTGAACTATGTTTAACTGGTTTCAAGGCACTATCTTGCCCTAATACATATAATATCTAGAGGTCTTGTTTTGATTCCATTCCTACTGAACTCAAGTTAGACTTGGACAAATGTTTTATTCTCCAAAGGGCCCATCAGTAATGTCCTTTATTAGCTCCTACGTAGATATACATGAACATAAGCATACACAGTTATGTATATTTAAAGCTCTTTTCTATTACTAACATATGGGTTCATATCTTAGCTGGGTATAGCTTTTTGGAAAGATATAATTTTTTTCCTTAAAAAATCTGTACTGGTCACTTTTTAATATAATTCTTAATTTGAGTCCATTCTCCAATGGCTTTAGCATATTCTTTATTCTATTCTGGAGGGGTATGTTTTAGTATTTAACATAGTGCATGTCTTAGATTATCATCTTGTTATACTCATTTAAAATGACCATTAGGGTACATACACAACTGTTAGTTGCTCCATTAGTTTTGACATCCTTGATCATACATCTGAGATTTTTCATTTTTTAGACATACTTTTTTTTGGCCTGTATTCCTATTCTTTGTAATTCAAAGAATTCAAGAAAATTTAGATAATTGGCATTTTTTCACTAAAATTTTCTGCAGTGCGTAGAGCAACAGCAGTGCTGAATACTCAGTATGCTCACACCTCTATTTCAGAAGTTTTCTATGATTATATCCTTAATTCTTTTCTTGTGTTTTAGTCATTGCTGATTTGATTTTTCTGTATTCTTTATAATACCCTGTTCTGATTTTAATGCAGATCTCAATCTTTCATTGAAATGCTAATTTTCTCACATCGCTCACTTATTTCATACAACTTGAGGCTTATGCCTGGATCTTCTCTCTGTCTGCATTTGAGTCATGCTCCGTGTTATTTCAGTTGATGTCATAATACTTCATTTGTTTCTCTAATTTAATAAAGTGTATGCCTCCAGGAAATCTCTGATAACACAAAGTTATGCTTCCTTATAATGGTGAGTCTTCCCCACATTGAGTGTATCTTTTCCTTTTTCTTCCTCCTGTGTAGAATCCCTTCAGGTCTTCTATAATTATTACTAATATATATTTACCCATTCTTAAATGAAAAAGATTAATTCAAGCTCAATGCTTGTCACTAAACCACCTAGCTAGCTGTGAGTAGATATTTCTTCTCGGAATTTAAGCTAATATTTGGGTGGTGAGCAAAGTAACTAGTTGATTTTGGTGGATTGTGGCAATTCAGACAGCACCAGCCCTGCCAAATTATAATCTCCTACCATTTATACAGCACTTAAGGAAAGTAAGTCTTTCCTCAGTAACTTGAGGCATTATGTATTTCTACCTTTGTTAGGAAGAGTATGCTTAGGACTTCAATTCCCTGGGCTGCTATTAGAGTCTTTATTGTCTTTGTCTCTCCTAGTCTGGTGTTGTATCCCACTCCACTATTGTATCTTCACTTTTTTTATATACTTTTATTGGTGCAATGTAATTGTACATCACAGTGAGATTCAAAGTGGTCCAAACATACACGTGCACAGCACTTTTCCCTCCATATGACGCCCTTCCCCTTTCCTTCCTCCTCATACATGTTAATGAGATTGGTAGTGAAACCTTCTTGTACCAACATAACCTTATTTGATCTGTTCCCTTCCTCAGTCCTCATCTTTCCTCTCCCCACCTCCCTCATCCAATCCCCTTCCACGATTCTACTGGTTTCTGTCTTCATTTGACTGAAGTTCCTTTTGCTTCCTATTTTTATTCTAGCTTCCACATATGAGAGAAAACATATGACCCTTGAATTTCTGAGACTGGATGATCTCACTTAGCATAATATTCTCTAGTTCCATCCCTTTGCTACAAATGACATAATTTTGTTCTTCTTTATGGCTAGGTAGAATTCCATTGTGTATACATACCTCATTTTCATTATCCATTCCTCTGTTGATGGACACCTAGGTTGGTTCCATATTTTAGCTATTGTGAATTTTGCTGCTATAAACATGGTATGCATGTATCAATATAGTATTCTAAACTCAAATGTTTAAAGCAGCGTGTGAGATGGTGGGACAGAAATATCTCCACCAATAATTTGGAGCAAGAAGGAAACAACAAGAAATATTATAGCAGTGGTCTAGGTGAGGAAAAGAAAACAGCCTGACCTAATAAAGCCAGATCTATAACCTGGAGGGACATATCGATTCCAGAAATACTTAGGATGAAAAAGAAAAAGGTTTTGTGTTTGGAATAGAGAGCAATGGAAAAAGGAATCTAGCATTAGGTTGATATTACAGAGTCAATGCGTGTGATAATCACTGAAATAAACTGGCTTTCGGGGCTGTGATATGGTATGATAATGATGAATTCAATTTGGAGATTTCATATAGAAAATTCCCTCTCTCTCTCTCTCTCTCTCTCTCTCTCTCTCTCTGTGGTACTGAAGATTGAACCCAGAGGCATTCTACCTCTGAGCTTATGTAGACATTTTTTTGTAATTTTTTTGTGTGTAAAAAACAGGCCATGATCATTTTGCTGGAACGACAACAACAAAATGTTTCCAAGGACAAAATAAGCTAAAGTTTTAGTAAGTATTCACTGTCGACCTAAAATACCTAAAATACTTGTCGGTTATGATAAGTTGTTGTGAAGGCCAGTGGAGTGGGAAAAATTACCTAGAAAGATCAGTCTTTCGATCAGGGTTGAGTTGGCAGCATGGTGGAGTGAGAAGAGCTCAGCTCTGGAAGGCAGGAAATTAATATCCTTGAGTGGATTTTACTCATTAACAGCAGGATTTCAGGCAAAGCACTTAGTCATTTGGTTCCTCGGATCCCTATTTGTTAAGGATAGATAATATCATGTTTCAATTATTTCACAGGGCCTTAAGATTTGAACTAGATAGCTGATATGAAATTGCTCCCATATGCTTCTTTCATATCTGGAATGATAAGAAACAAAATATTAGATATTTGTTGGAAACTGCAAGTTTGGGACAAAAATTTTTGGTGGAGTACCTTATGATATAAGGAAGATGAGCATTTTTGTGCATTTTGATGCCACTTTTGATAAAAGAGTACATTTAATTCATTTTTTTCATATAATAATAATCTGTCTTCTAGAACACTGCAAATATCAATTCTGACACACTACAAATAAAATAAAGCCAATGGCAGTCCTTAATACCAGAGAAGATATTTTTTGCAATCAATTTTTTAATTAGTGTTTTCCTTTATTAAAAATACAAGAGGAGAGAAAAAATAGTTTTGCATTCAATATTAATGTAATTTTCAACTCCTGGCTATGATTACATCATAAATATCACAGCCAAACTTCTTACAGAACTAAATACAGAGCATTTTCATATTCTTTCAAACAAGTTCACATAATTAAGAAAGTGTTTTTCAAATGCAATAGAATTATCTCATTTACTCTGCTGTATTTACATATGTCTTTCATGAAGAGCTATTTGGCAGTAAATCGAGCTGTTCTTTAAATAAGCATACCAAAATACTTTTTCAGAGTCTAAAGTTCTGCTAAGAGAAAAAAAATCCACACCAATTTTGCCTCTGAAAAGATATTATCACTGCTCTTTTTGTTGGTCTAGAGACAAAATATTGGAGAAAATGGAATTTTACCAAAAGCAAGTTATGAATTCTCCTCCACAGAATCTTATCCTACAGCTTTTCATAAACCACTAAAAATTAATGGATTAGAACAAAAGCCCTACCTTTTTGCCTCAAAGTATTTTGGAATAAAGAAACCGATAATTATTTACCCAGTGGCAATCCTGTGTAATTCCCCTCCGGCAGGAGTCCAAATAAAAAACTTCAGTATGTTAAACTGTTTTTGTCAAAGGAAGCCCTGCACATTTAAAACTCAAAACAAGTTGGACCCAAGTCTAACTGGTAGATGTTATTAGTTAGTGTCCATTCAGCACCTTCAATTGGGTAGATTTCATTAACACAAGTTTAAATTTTTGGGTGTGTTAATATCTTACAGAGATTTTCCTCTAACTTTGTTGGTTAAAAAAAAAAGGAAGATATTTTAACAATTGAATGGTTTTGAGAATAACAACTTTCTAGCCTATGCTCGAGTATCAAGTGCATTCCTGGGGATTCCAGGGAATGAGTCTAGTGTTCATAGCTGGTCTCTGGAGTCAGGCTGCCTGGATTTGAATCCTGGCTGGGCCACTTAGTCACCATGTGACCTGAAACATATTATCATTTTTTTCTCATTGCCCTCAGTTTTCCAAACTATGAAATGAGAGAAAATAATAGTTCCTATCTCATAGTTGTTGAGAACATTACATGGGCACATATATAAAGTGCTGAGAACACTTCCTGTCATATAGTGTTTGCTTAGTAGTTACTAGTTATCGTTACTATTATTAACTTGGACAATTGTTATTACAATAGGACGTTGATAAACAATGAGAAAGAAAAGATTGGGTTCTCTTTGACTGGTATCCTTGACATTGCAGAACACTGGGGAAGGAATATACCATTGATGGAGGCTCTACCAAAAGATACATCCTCTCCTGTTGCCTGGAATCAATTCTGGAAAATCCATAGGAGGAAGAGAAGGGGAGGAGGAGTCTAAGGAAGAGGAGGAGAATGTCAATATGCTTCTATATGCTGGTGACCTAAACAGAATCTTCATTTCTTTTCTTACTGGAAGCATTCATTCCCAAGTGAATCCCTCCTCCCTCCATCCCTGCCCCCGCAAACTTGTAAAACCCACATGCCTCACTGGAGAAATACATGTGCCAAGTTTGAAATTTTAAAATTCAAATTCTAATTTTTTGCATACACATAAATTCTGGCAAATTTTGATGCTGATAAAAAAACATAGTTTTTGCTTGTTGGAATGTTATTATCACTCCAAATGATTGAACAGATTTCTGCAGCCTTTCTAAATGTAATTCATTTCTGAGAAGACAATAAGGATGAAGAATTTCCTCTTCAAGGGTCATGCTGGGGGAGGCCTAGTAACTACCAAGTATGTGCACATAACTGACAGAAAAGTTTTCTCTCATCTATAACTTGTTATTTTATGTATCCCTCATTTCACAACTCCCAATAAGCCAGGTATAGTGGCACGTGCCTATAATCCTAGTACCTGAGAAACTGAGACAGGAGGATTGCAGGTTTGAGGCCAGCATGCAGAAACTTAGTGAGATCATGTCTCAAAGTAAATAAAATAAAATAAAATAAAATAAAATAAAATAGGGCTGGGGGTATAGTGTAGAGGTAGAATTTCTCTAGGTTTAATCCCCAGTACCAAAATAAGAACAAAACCACCACCCACAAAAACCCAAACTTCCAATGACACAACATAGCTTGACAAAATAACAGAGTTTCAACTAGAACCCACATGGTCACATAACCCATTATGATGGATATTTTGTGGATGTGGATGTGGTTAACATCTGTAGTTCATTGACATTAAATAAAGGAGACTATTCTCCATAGTGAAGTCCTCCACAATCAGAAGTCTCTTCTCTTAAAGCAAAACAGGTTTCCCTGAAGAAGAAATTCCACCTGTGGACTTGTCAGCTCCTGATGAACAGTTCCCAGCCTGCTGACCTGCCCTCCACATTTCAAACTTTGCCCAGCCAGACCCCACAATCACTTGAGACAATTCCTTGAAATAAATCTCTTAAGATATCTATCCCGTTGGCTTTTTTCTCCAGTAGAACCCTGAGTGTGATATATCCATAATCCTACTCATGCTCTCAATTGCAGAATGCAAATTTTGCTGGGCTCCGATTCCTTAAAATGCAGTAGCACTACTTATTCTCAGAAGACTTTAAGCATCAGATATTGTTGGTTTTTAACTTTAAAGTCAACACATTACATGCACATGAAGGGATAACACATTTGAAATTGGACACACCCAACCTGGAATGGTGGCACACACCTGTAACACAAGTACTTGGGAGGCTGAGACAGGAGGATCACAGGTTCACAGTCAGCCTCAGCAACTTAGTGAGGCCCTCCACGACTTAGTGAGACCCTGTTTCAAAAAATAAATTAATTAAAATAGGACTGGGGATGTAGCTTAGTTACTCCTATGTAACTAAGGCCCAGCTCAAGAAACAACAATCTGAACACCAGATGTCACCTTGGTGCTCCTTCTTGGCATGTACCCTCCCCATCTGCAAAAGTAACCAGTGTCCTGACTTCTAATAGCATAGATTAGTATTCAGACATAAGATTTGAAGTATAGATGTGGTGTAAGGATTGATATCATTTTCTGAAGACCTTGGTGAGGTCTTGAAGCAGAAACAATCTCATCTCATTACTCAGAGTCTGATATTAGGACCCCATGGAATTTAAAGTAAATTATGAGTCTCATTATTCTAAAGTCTTTGACACTGGACAATAATTTTTAGTCTATATTATAGATTTTACCCTAATTCATTAATAAAAAGCTAAGTCTACAGAGAAGACAATTTGGTAGTCACATTTCTGTCCTTACATTATTTAATAATTAATTCTAAAGAATAATTAATTCCATAAAATAGAAGCTTATGTTTCATTCCAAACTTCCAGCCACTGCTATTGTAGTGGCTGTACTAAATACTCCAGCTCTTCTGTAGAGACACATAGACCAGCAGTTCCTTTGCAGAAAAGAGGCTTTCTATGGTACACGCCGTAAGAAAATCTCCCTATTGTTGACATTTGCAAGATCTATTATTGGGAGCACTTTATCGACTTTGCAAAGCTCCCCTAGGTTTCTGCAGCTGTTTCCCAATATTGCATATGCACCCAAGCCACAATTCCTCACTGGCAAATTAACTCACAGCAATTTCCAACTTGATGTACATTATATAAGTAAGTTTCAGAACATTATTGGCATACCTAGTACCATTTCAGAACTTGTATTACAAAATCTCTATCTATGTGGTAGCAAATAAAACTCCAATATCCAGAAAGGTCTATGAAGAGATCAATCCTTAGGAAATAAAGCCAGGAAAGAACTTCAAAGCTCCTAAGTACTGTCTTCTGTGGCCAGAAATCTTCCAGGCACCTGTTACAGCATCTCTTAGTCAGTCTGAACACTCCATCCTATTCATACCTCTAAGGGCATTACTCAGATCTAAATATATACCACTCCCCAAATCCCTTAGCTTATAAAAAATGATTTGTGGATGTGAAAAAATAAAGGGAATAGAAAACCCTTGTTAAATACCTTGGTCATCCTAGCTTTCAATTTGGCAATCAGAACAAAATCAGATTAACCAGGCCACTGAGGACTTTAGCGTGATATCATGGCCAGGTACACACATTACTTATCTTCTCTAGTCAACCACAGATTTCTTGAGGGAAAGATATTTGACAAGCAAAGCTTTGTGTTGCCTCCACAGTGTCTAGGGCAGGTGCTCAATAATCACCATTTGTTTTTAGTATTGGCCAATTAAAACTAGAGCAAAATGCATATTTTTAGGATGAACATTGTTTATCCTCCAAAAGAGATCTGAATTTCCTAATCTTTTAAAGGAAGGATAAACAGAAAAAAATCTAAATAAAGCCTTGATATGTCAACACCTGGGATGCTGCACATTAGTCCAGTTATTTCATCTTAAGATACGAAAAAAATCAACAGAAATACTAAGAGGCACTGATTAGTTTTCTTTACAGAAAACACCAAGGAGGTCATGAAGGAACTCTGACAAGGATATGAACAAATTCTGTACAAGTTTTTTTCTTTATCTCACTTTTTCTTTGTTACTTTTATTGCAAAACTCCTTGAAAAGCTTTCCCATTACACTTGGGTCTAATTTCTCTTTCCCTATTCTCCCATGAAACCTCCTCAATCTATCTTTTGTCCATACCAAATCTGATCCATTGTGTTAGTCAGCTTTCTGTTACTATAACAAAAATTTGAGATAACCAACTTTTTAAGAGAAAAGGTTTATTTTGGCTCACAGTTTTGGCAATTTCAGTTGCTTTTGGACCTCTGGTGTGCGCGTGTGTGGGCGAGAGCACACCATGGTGGCAGCGACTGGTATGGTAAAACTGCTCACCTCATGACCTGGATGCAAATGAGCTAAGAGGATAGAGGGGTCCCACTGTCCCCGTCAAGGGCAACCCCCAGTGACCTGAGATCTCTTACTAGTCCCCACTGCTTGGAGTTTCCACCACCTCCCAGTATCGCCACCCTGGGGAGCAAACCTTTACCACATGGGCTTTTGGAGGACAGTAGGGATCTAAACTATAGCATCTACCCAAACTGCTCTCCAGGGGTCGCACAGCCCAGGCCTTAGCTTGACCTACCATTTGGCAGAAGTGATTTCTCCCTCTTTCTTCAAGCTCTTGGCTTAGCTTCTAGAATGTGCTGTTCAGAATCCTCCTCTGGCTGCCCCTTCTCAGGGGTTCCTGCTGGTTCTTCCTTATTACCACTCCTCAACCACTAATTCCGGAGTGCCCAGGCTCAGTCCTGCCTCTTCTCTCCTCCATCGACATTGGCCTTCTTTTTTTCTAAATATACTTTTATTGGTGCATTGTAATTGTATATCATGAGGCTGAGAGTGATAGGAACACACATGCACGCAGCACTTGGTGTGTTTTCCTCTGGGTCCCACCCCACTCCCTCCCCTTCCCCTTCCCTATACATGTTATTGAGATTGACATGGATCATTTCATATATGTATATAGCATTATTTGAACTGTTTCCTTCATCAAGTCTTAGCCCCCCATCTCCCTTCCCCCAACCCCCTCCATTGCTCCACTGGAGTTTCTCATCTTTTACCTGAAGTCCCTTTTGTTTCCCAATTTCTCTCTAGCTTCCATAGATGAGAGAAAACACACAAACCTTCACTTTCTGAGACTAGCTAACATCACTAAGCATAATATACTCTAGTTCCACCTATTTTCCTGCAAATGTAATAATTTTGTTCTTTATAATGGAGTAAAATTCCATCCTGTGTATATACTGTTTCATAATCCATTCATCTGTTAATGGACACCTAGGCTGGTTCTATTGGCTATTGTGAATGGTGCTGCTGTAAACATAGATATGCATGTATCTATGTAATTTCCTGACTTCAATTCCCTTGTACACTGTTGGTGGGATTACAAATTATCACAGCCACTATGGAGATGGGTGTGGAGGTTCTTCAGAAGACTAGGAATGGAACCGCCATATGACCCAACCATACCACTCCTGGGTATCTTTACAAAGGAAGTGAAGTCAAAATGCGATAGGGATACATTGGCCTTCTTGATTGCTCCCTCCACCTCCTCACCTTAGGCATGTTGATGACTCACATCTCCACTCCTAAGCTCCCCTCCCCTCACACTCCCAGAGCCAGCGGCCTTCCCAACACCTTACCATGGATATCCCATGGGCACTTGAGAAATGTGTCCAAGCTGACCGCCATCTTCTCCTTGTTTCTTTTCAGTCCTCCTTCTCTCAGGCTCAGGCCACAGTCTCATCTTTAACCCATCTCTCTTACACTCTACATCCAGTTTATCAGCAACCCTAGTGGCTCCACTTTTAAAATATTTTCAGAACTTAACCGCATCTCACCAGTGCCACAGTGTTTCTACAGGCTCTCACTCAAATCGTCACACTTGTCTCCTAACCACAACCTCCCTGCTCACTCTGGCCTTCCTAGAGTCTTTTCCTCAATACAGCAGCAGAATGATCCTGTTTGAAAGCAAGGCAGATAACATGACTGCCCTGCTAAACACCCTCCTTCGACTTCCCGATTCATAGAGCGAAATCCAGACACCAATATGACCTGGTGACTTTATCCCTTACTTCTCTTTATTCTCCCTGTAGCCACATGGGTGTGCTTGCTGTATGCTCAAGGTTTCTGCATTGGTGTGTCCTCTGCATAGTACACCCCTCCCCACCATAATACTCTCTCCCTTCCATAAATGCACTTCTCCAGAGATTTTCCGTATCTATAATATGTGAAATTTCAAACGCCTCAATATCCTGCTTAATTTTTCTCTGAAGCACTTATAAATACCTAAATACTATATGTTGTGTTTACTTAAAACAAATAATGAAAGTTCCAAGAAAACAGGGAATGTTTGTTTTGATTGTTTATTTGTTTTGTTTTATCCTCTGATAAATTCCCAGCACCTAGAATTTAATAATGTAAATTATCTGTTGAGTAATTTTGTTCTCCTCCCCCCTCACTTTTTTCCTTTTCTTCCCCCTCTCCTCTTCTCTCCTCTTCCTTTCTCCTTCCTTCCTTCCTTCCTTCCTTCCTTCCTTCCTTCCCCTTCCTTCCTTCTTTCCTTCCTTCCTTCCTCCTTCCCTCCCTCCCTCTTTTCCTTCCTTCCTTCCATTTTTTATTTTGTGTGCTGTACTAGGGATTGAACCCAGGGGCCTTTGAGCTACACCCCCAGCCCTCTTTATTTTTGTTTTGAAAAAGGATTTTGCTAGATTGCTGAGTCTCGCTAAGTTGCTGAGGCTGCCCTCCAACCTACGGTCCTCCAGTCTCCGCCTCCCTAGTACTGGTGTTACGGGCATGTGCCACCATAGCCAGCTCTCTTCTCTTCCTTCTATTCCCTTAACTTCTAGTGTCCTCTGTTTTCTATCTAGACTTACTCTTTTGATGATCTGTCCAGCTACATGACTTTAGTTACCCCAAAAAGTATATTCCCAAACTCTTTTGATTCTTGGAATATAAAATATATTCGGAGCCATCTGTCCTATTGAGGAAAGGAGCTAGGCAACATAGAAATAAAGTGTTGTTTTAAACAATTGGTAATTACCATATGGACTTTATTCCTACTACTGAAACATCACTGGCTCTCTCATCATTTCTTGAGGGTACTATTAGGACAGCCTCTTAGTTGTCATCTGTAACTTCTATGTGAATATCTCTAAACGTTTCATCACACAGTTGTCAGTGTAATCACATCACACCCATTTAAATATATTTCATGATTTTGTTGTAAAAGAGGAGAATGATAAAAATGATGATGAAAATAATAATAAGGTGTAGAATTAATTGTATTAAAACCAGAATGAGCCCTTACCTTTCCCTCAAAGTCAAATGTATGTTTTCTCTATGAATTAGTTAAAGAGTTGCTCCTAAGAACACCCGTGTTACATGTATAGATAATGCTTGATTGCTTGAAATATATTTCTTAGTTGAATTACAAGGTCCATATTGCCATTAGAACTTTAAAAATAGTTCATTCTTTAAAAGAAAGTAGAAATGAAACACAAACTTACCCTGAGGCCCAGTGTGTTCCTATAAATCTTTGGACTATTGGTCCTTACTGGGCTCTGGTTTTGATGTGACCAGCGTCTTCCTTGCTAAAAAGTCATCCATAAAACCCATTAAATTATTAATTAACTTATCAATTTTTGAAGTACTGGGGATTGAACCTATTATGACTCTGAGCTATACCCTCAGCCCTATTATTTTTTAATTTTGATACAGGTTCTTGCTAAGTTATCATGTGCTGGCCTCGAACCTGTGATCCTCCTGCCTCAGCTTCCCAAGTGCTGAGATCACAGGCACATGCCACCACGCCTAACCCATAAAAAACAATTTTGGATCAATTCATTTCTTTGTGAAGTTACAGGGTACATTAGTTGTGCAGAATATAGATACATTTTCTTACAGGAGACACACAAGTAGAAGTGTTTTCCAATTCTTTCTATACTTGAGTGACATTCTTCACTGGCCCAAACTTCTTTGGCAAATTGATTCTCCAAACAAGACCTCAGCCAACCTTGAGAGCAGCTGCTTCTGGGGCAGCAGAGATTGGCAAGAGAGGGAATAACTGTGGCTTCAACAGGCATGCGTTCGCGTCTTTACACCACACTCTGAGTTGCCCTCTCTGAAAGGGTCGCTTTTGTTGATCAAATGCATCTTGTTTTCTCTTGGTTAAAAAAAGATACACCCCTATTTTTTAAACCATGATAACACAAAGCAGTCACTAGAAAAACTGGCAAGAGTGAGTAGATTTCCTAATAGGCTGGCCACTGTGATTCGGGTATTTTTTTCTGACAGGCCCAGCAATGCCTGTTTCATTTTGGAATGGATTTCTCTCCTCCAGTGGCACTCCTGAAGCCATGCTGTCTGCTTCAATTATAAATCCCCAGTCTTCTCATTCCAGACTCAGAGCTATAACCGACTTCTGGCAATTTATGACCAATCCTAAAGCATTTAGCTTATGAATTGTACCATTTGTTGAACATGTAAAAATCTCCGACACCTGGGGCCAAAATTAAAATGTCATTTGCTAAGTGACTGCGTGAATAGCCAGGGAATCTCATGAGAGAAATAACTAAAATTACTGAAAACCTTAGAACTTTAGAGTTGGAAGGAAACGCGGTGATCATTTTCTCTAACCCTTCATTTTATGGACAAGGAAACTGAGGCCAAGGCTTAAGTAGAACATTAGTCACTGTCTTAGTCTGTTTTCTTTGCTATAACAAAATACCTGAGATGGGTCATTTATAAAGGATAGAAGTTTTTTTGGCTCACAATTTAGGAAGCTGGGGAGTCCAAGAGCTTGGCCAGAGTCTGCTCAGCTTCTGCAGAGGGCCTCCTTGCTACATCATAACATGGTGGGGGCACCACATTGCAAGACAGAGCAAGCTTGCCAGGGAGAGTCCACTTTTAAAACAAACCCACTCCAGCAATTACCTGTTATTCCATGAATGGATAAAGCTATTCATGAGGGCAGAGCCTTTATGATCCAATCACCTCTCAAAGGTCCCACCCCCAAATACCATTAACCTACGAATTTGTGTCTTGAGTTTCCAACAATGAATTTGAGGGGCACATTCAAACCATAGAAGTCACCTAATTCCCATCAACTGCCCATTTCATGACCCATGATTCGCTTCTCACTAAATGGCTTTTGTGAAAGGACAAAACTGGAAGCAGGCCAAAGATCTTAGATGTTTATTTCCCTTCTACAGCAGCTCCATTTTTCACTAGTGGAATGGGGTAGGGTGGGCAGGGGATAGGGGATGACTGTGCATGGTGAGAAACATCTAAGACAGTATTACTTAACCTCAGTGTATTTCAGTCTGTAACACTGCAGGGGGAATAAAACAGGAGGGTGATGAGATTGGCTTTCCTGGAAATAAGTACACATAGATAAGGACTTTTGGGGGTCTGTTTAATAGCAGAAGGCTTGAGGGATCTTGAATTGTTGTCTTTGGTCAGACATTGGGTTGCTCTCAAGAGGTCTTGGGTACACCATGATATTTTGAATTTTCAGTCATTTTTGGTTTCAGGGCAATTATCAGATAAAGTATGAGTCTGAAAAGCATACTCAGAAGAATCTCTGAGAAGAGGATATGGATTAAATTTTTGAAATTAAGTCATTCATCATTTATAGTGCAGATACTGGTGTGTTGTAGACAAACTTGATAGAAAGTGGGGAAAAGAATATTTTATAGTAGTGTTCCTTTAGAATTGATAGAAGCAGAATCAATCTATCAAAATGGGCCATGCAGAGAATGGCTAGCCCCAGAGCTGCTCCTCTATGCTATCATATCTCTTGAGGATTTGCGTTTGCCCATAGTTGGCTGCACTAGGATTGTAGGGTGCCTATTTTATTATTGATTTTTTACTCGAATTCATCGTGAACATTCACATTGAATTGTGTTATAGTCATCTCTCAGGAAATCAGAGAGTCTCTCTCTGCCACATGGTACATATTTAAATGTTTTTCAAATGAATGAGAAAGGACGATGAATCTGGACTTTAATTCAGAGATGGACAGGCAGCCAGTGAAAGGCTGTCATGTGGGGTGTGGGCATGTTCAGGGTCGATAGCACTCGGATCATTACACCCAGGAATTTATGCACATCACTCGTTTCTATATTTCTTTCCATTTTATTAGGTAAAAAAGAACAATTTATCTATAAAACTATCAAATAGTGACCAACAATTTTTGGTGGTGGCCCGAGGCTAATGTTTTGATGTATGTAAATTAGGGAATATGACAGAAATGGGAATTGTTAAGTGTTGCGTAATCTCCAATGTTCCACAGTTCATCTACTAGGTTAATAAATTCAGTGTCTTTCAACAAGCAGCTATTGGTTTCCTGCTATTTGTGAAATATTTGCCTAGGCTTCATGAAAGACCCCAGAATTTCCATATGAGAAAGCCCAAATTAGGATCTCTAGTAAACTTTATTTTAACCTGATGATTGATTTGAAAAGAGAAATCATCTGACTTCTCAGTACTTTCAGAAACTGCATGTAAAAATAACAAATTGGTTCCTCTTTTTCTACATTGAGCAGTCCTTCCCATTTGACTGGTTATAGTGATATGATTACTAGGAAATACTCTACATCCAGTATATGAGTATTGGTGCTTATGAAGGGTTTCATCTCCCATATAAAGGTAGGAGTCAATATTCATAATTTACATCATGTAATGTAAGTGAATTCAACACTTAAATGTTGATCTGTTGTAATATCTCATCTCACGGGGAAGAAGTGCTGATAAAGGTAGAGGAATTTCAAAGCAGAGAGGTAGCAAGTTTAGTAACACCTCATTAGGCGCAAGTGCTTTGTCTGCAGGGAAGAGAAATTGGTGATATCTCCCTATCTTGCAGCATTTATCATTGTAGCTCAGCAGCACACACACTCACACAAACCTTTCACTGAATTTTTAGTGAAATTTTAATTTCACTAAAATTCTCTGCAAAAGTATTTTTTGCCTGGGTCACAGTGTGACCATGTTATAGTGGGAACCACTTATAAAGTTCAAAATTCATGGAGAGTTGCATTGAAATGCTGCCAGTTCTATATGGTACAACAGGTGGACTACAGGGGAGTTCCTACTGAAGGGGAAAAGTGGGAAAAGCCCCCGGGCTGAGGGACGGGGGGGGGCGGGTAGGATGGGAGTGGTCTCTAGGAATATGCAGAGTCTCCTTCAAAATGCCTAAAAATTCTTAGTAAATATAAGGGTTGACATAGGACAGGGATAAACAAATGTGGTGGTGAGATTTTCCAATCCTTAGATAGTTTAGATAAACATCTAAGCTTGTTAAAACATCTGTAGCTTCTAAAATAGCTGTGGATGTAAACAAAATAAAACAGGTAGATGGGGAATATCACTTTTTAATTAACTAGATTTTTATTTTCTTTAATTTTTATTGATGCATTGTAATCATACATAATAATGAAGTTCAGGCTGATGGAGACAAACATGCACACAGCATTTGGTGAGCTTCCCCCGATCCTGGCTCCCACCCTACTCCCTCCCCTTCCCCTTATGCGATATTGAGATTGGCATTGATCATTTTGTATGTGTACATAGTGTCAATTGAAGTGTTTCCTTCATCAAATCTCCCTCCTCCCACCCACCTTCCTCCCTTAATCCCCTCCATCGCTTCCCTGGGGTTTCTTCTCCTTTATCTGGAGTCCCTCTTGTATCTCAATTTCTCCCTAACTTCCACATAGGAAGGAAAACATATAACATGACCCTTCATTTTTTTAAGACTGGCTAATCTCACTTAGCATAATATTCTCTAGTTCTATCCATTTTCCTGCAAATGACACAATTTTGTTCTTTTATTTATTTATTTTTATAATTATTATTATTATTATTATTATTGGCAGTACTGGGGATTGAGCTCAGGGCATTCTACCTCCGGGCTACTCCCCCAGCCCTATTTTTTATGCTTTATTTTACGTTGCAGAGGACCTCACTAAGTAGCTGAGGCTGGCCGCATCCTCTGGTCTCAGCCTCCCAAATACTGGGATTACAAGCGTGCACCACCACACCCGGCAAATTTAGTTCTTTTAAACTAGTATTACAGCATTGGCAAGAAGGTAAACCAGCAGAAAATCTTAGATTCCCCCCCCCACCTCAATCTGGGGGATGCCAACAATGCCAAAAAGACATGGAGAGAGTCATGGATCTTAGAGCCGTCCTCAAAACACTGATGCAAAACCTTCAAGAAACTGTGGAGAGGCAGAAAATGGTTGGGTTCAAAAGACAACTATTAATATAAGACCAAGGCCTTTCCTTTGAGTATGGTTTTTCCAGATTAAAGTTCTGTCACCTTTTTTGCATAAACCACATTCCTCTGCATATTCATCAGTCTTCTCTTCTCTTCTCTTCTCTTCTCTTCTCTTCTCTTCTCTTCTCTTCACCTCCATTCCCCTCCCCTCCCCTCCTCCTCCTCCTCCTCCTCCTCCCTCTCCCTCTCCCTCTCCCTCTCCTTTTCCCTCTCCCTCTTCTCTTTCTCTTCTTTTCTACTGGGGATCAAACCCAGAGACATTCTACCTCTGAGCTACACCTCCAGCCTTTTTAATTTTTTTTTGAAACAGTGTCTTACTTGGTTGCTGAGGCGGGCCTCGAACCTGAGATTCTCCTGTTTCAGTCTCCCAAGTACTGTAATTACAGGCATGGACCACCACACCCGGCTCGCATATCTATCATTCCCATTTTGATTTTTAAAATAAAGTTAAAATTGTAAAGCATATGAGAATCAATCTGAAAGAGACTAGAGTTTTGCAATATTTTCCCATTATTAAAGTAGTTATATGATCTCTAATTAATTTGGATGAATTGTTTTTGGAAAACTCACAATTGATTTTTTTTTCCTAAAATTTATTTTTATAGGAACAAGTTTTTCCTTTTCTCATTTGTATTTCATGAATTTACATAATATATACCTGGATTATGTTCAATAACAATACCAAAAAACATAAGTATGTTTGGGCACAAATTAAACTAATCTTGGTAGTTGTACTCAGTAGGTGGGAGAAGAAGTTCATGGACATGATAGACATGAAAAACCTGCTAATTCCAGCATCCTGCATGCTGAGGACAGCTGCTAAACTCAAAATCAGAGATGCAGGTTAATTTGTGTAACAAACCAAGATCCAGCAATACACACAGATACAGGGAGAGAGAAATTCAAAACAATAACATACAAAAAGTTTGAATATGAAGAAATGCAGAGACAAATAGGAATAAAAAGGCAATTTTAGAAATGATAAATACAATTTTAAGGTTAAAATGTAATAGGAAGCCAGCACGGCGGCACACGTCTATAATCCCAGTATTTGGGAGGCTGACATAGGAGGATCATAGGTTTGAGGCCAGCCTCAGCAACCTCTTGAGGCCCTCTGCAATGTAGTAAGACTCTGTTTCAAAATAAAATATAAAATAGGGTTGAGCGTGTAACTCAGAGGTAGAATGTAGAATGCCCCTGGGTTTAATCCCTAGGTCCACAAAAAAAAGTAAAAGGAATTAAGAGGGATGTTATATACAAGTAAAAAAATAAAAAATTATAATGAAGATTCATGCACTTATTAATCTAGCCTCAAAATATACAAATAAGCAAAATAACAGATGAAGAGATTATACAGATTAATAATTATATTTAGAGATTTTAGCTGATTAGTCCAGAAAAAGAAAAACAAAAAGAAGATTGGAGTGATAGACTCATATGTGAATTTGCATATGTACATATAATTTTTCACCAAACAGACACAAAATGAAGACATTGATCCTGAGCACATGATGCATTCACAGAAGTTGACTGAGTCCTAATCAAACATTAGAGTCAATATATTTTAGAGGGTTGACACCATACATGGTGTATACTTGGAGAAGAATAGAATTTGATAACAAAAAAGATTACATATTTCAGATATTACATATCTGAAACTATATACACACCATTATATAACTCTTGGTTCAAGGATAAATATGGAAAATTATGAAGTATATAGATATGAAAGCAACACATAACAAGATTTGTAGGATATAGCTAAATAATTACTGAAAGTGCCAGTTTGTATGTAGCTTTTTGATAACATTTTTTGTGTTATCAAAGAGCAAACAACAAAATAAATGAAAGCCAAGAAACTAAATATTCAACTCCAGCAGACTGAAGATGAGCATCAAAATAAATCCAAAGGAAACAAAAACGAAGGAAGCAATAAAGTTAAGGGAAGAAAACAGTAAAAGGAAAAACAGCAAAAGTAATAAAAACACTATATAATGTTTTAAAAAAGTGTCTCTTTCTAAAGGCTGATAAAATATGTTGTGAAAACTAGTCAAGACAAATGGAGATAAGTTGCAGATTCAAAAAGTGGAAAATAACTAGTAGAAACAAATTTAAAAATTGAGAAACACTGTTAAGAACAAATATATGCCAGTAATTCAGAAAGCATAGATAAGATATTTGAATTTGTTATGATTTCCATCAGTATTTTACACTTTCTACCCCTCCCCCCTCTTTTTTTTTTAATTTAGAGGGAAGGTTGAATTGGTCAGACATGCCAAAGTATTCTATTGCTTTCATCCAAGACCATGACAATTTTCCAAGTCCGCTTTTGGGAGTGAAGTAGCTTAGCTTAGGGTCAGTATCCCTAATCTCTCAGGGTTTACAAGAGAAGACAGGTGGCCTTAATATGTTAAAACAGCTCCCAGTAAAGTATCATATCAAGGTCACACTAACCAATGCTGGTAAGTAAATGAGAAAATGATTTATGTAATCATGAAACCAAACACAAACAAAAGCCCCACTGTCCTTGAGTGTTGAGGACTCACTACCAGAAAGACTAAGCTAACTCATAGTAACCCAATGGTCATTTCATGTCTGGGGCAGGGAGAGGTGGGAGCCACAGTGTTTTATTTATTACTAGCTAAACGGGGGAGAACATGACCGGGCATTCAGAGCCTGAAAGGGTTTTTCTGATTTTCTGTGGTACTGTGTGATCCAGTATCTCCTAGATCCACAACTGTTTACTGCATTATTTTGAACTCCCTAGGTTTGATATTCTGAAAGCGTTCGGAGTGACTTTCTGTCTAATCAGAAACTTGGATCAACTCGTAAAGGATTCAGGCTCTCTATGGAGGTGATGTGGTTTATAAATTTCCAAGTGAGTGCTTTATTTTTGCTTCATTGATCTGTAGGGCATATCTTACACCAGAGTAAAATAATATTTCTGAAAAAGGTTACATTGTAAACCTCTTCTTAATATAATCGGGAACCATACACAGAGTTCCTGGGGTGGGCGTGGGGGTTCTTTATTCTCTTCAAAAGCATATGTGAGCATATTTATCCTTCATTTAATAAGGTGTTTGCCAGAATAGCACCATTATTTTGCATTTAGATGATATGCCCAGTTGAATAAACCTCTGGCACATTCATAAAGCTAACTACCAAATTAGAACAAGAATAGGACCATTTGTATCTGAATATTCAAAAGTAGCTAGAGATAATGAAACAAGCTCTCAGATAACTGGACTTGTTAGCTGATAAAGTATATGGCTACAAAATAGTGAGCTATTCCCAAGAAGGAGATTCTTTTAAGCCTTTTCATTCTGACCTGGTTGTGTTCTGGGTGATTCTAGTCTGGGTTCAGCACTCCTGGGAAGCAGTTATGAATATTGCCCTCATTTGGCTTCGTGTTTGAATCTATGACAGTTACAGAAAAATCTGATGACAAATTAGCTCAAATAGTTCCAGTCAGTTTCTCTAACTCATAGACTATACCTGTTATGGTTTAGACGTAAAATGTCCCCCGAGAAGCTTATGTATTAGATAATGCAGGCCGGTTTGGAGGTTGGGGATGACTGGAGAAGTGGGTTCTTGGGAACAGTACCTGTTCCTGGCCCCCTAAACTCTCTCTCCCACCCCATCCCCTTCTTTCTGGCTGCCATGAAGCGAGAGTGGCTTTACCTGCTCCACTAGCCTGTTTTGCCTTGGCTCCAGCCAGTCATGGACTGACCTTTGAAACTGTGAATCCCAAAAAAACCTTTCTTCCTCTAAGTTATGTGCGTCCAGTATTTTGGACACTGTGATGGAAAAGGTAACTAAAACAATACCTGATAAACTCTGATTTATATATAAGGGATGGAGAAGAGTAAATTTTCCTGCTATACTTTGAACTTAATCTTCTGTAACATATATCTTGGAATTTGAAGCCTAGGAAATTTGTTCATTTTACTTCCAAAACCTGGAAGAAAAATACCTTTATTAGTGGTACTTTTATTAGTACCATTGTTAATGCTGCTCTATTTTGTATTTTTCTATGATGGAACAGCTGGGAGACCCTCTTTGCTTTAGATCAATGATTTAGAGTTTACTGATGGAGGTATGGAATACTTCTTGGTTTGATGAAGATATTTTCCTTCTCACCTTCATGTAGAGAATGAATATTGCCTCTTCACAGTGCAGGGAAGTAATTAGATCACTACTTAAAAAATAGGATTGGGATGGGAAAATTATCTAGAAATTATTAAGAATCAAAAGTAATTAGCCAAAACATTAATAATTTGCACAGACATTGCTTTAAAGTTTGCTGTGACTTCCATGTATTAGCTTTTATTCATTCACTCATTCACTCACTCATATATTTAATATTTATGGATCACCACCTAGGTGGGCCACCATGGGCTGCCTTTTAATTCTCTAAACAATCTGTGAGGTGGGTGCTGTCCACATTGGAGAAACAGTGCATGTTTCTACATGAATCCTAGGCATTGTTTTTTCTGGGGTTGATCTGACTGATATTTCTGTTTTAGGGCTTCAGGATTATGGTGCCCATGAGGCCCAGCGCTTTAAGGGATGCTCTGCCTCGCATAAATAGCTGTACGCTCTCCAAGAATCCAGTATACACAAAGCAATAGATGTAGCATTGGCTTTAGCAGACCATAAAGACTGATCAAAAAATTACCGTGTGCAGCAGTGATACCATCTACACCAGTAATTCTGTGAGAAAATAAAAGAGGAAAGAAAAAAACTCTTTCAAAGTAAAAACTAAAAGCGTTTCCTCATGATCTATTAAAATTAATTTTTTATCAACCAAACACACATTTTATTGAGCAGCACCTATGGGTGCCATGCTAGACATTTCAATATAAATTCTAGTTGTGACAACTATCATCTGATTAATTACTTAGATTTTCATCATAGCAAACATCTCACAGACTGGTAGTTGCTGACCTATTTGACCATTCCTTCCTCTAAACTAGTGCCTCAAGAGCATCCATGTCTTTCCATGTCAGTCTTCCCAGCATTAAGCACCACTTGGCACTTAGTAAACATCTATAGCTTTTTTCAAATTAATGACTTTAGATCATAGATCCATCAATATAAATTTCTTTTTTTTTTTTCGTGGTACCGGGGATTGAACCCAAGAGCATTCTACCTCCACGCTACACCCCCGGCCCTAATTTTTTATACTTTATTTTGAAACCGGGTCTCATGAAGTTGGGGAGGGCCTCACTAGGTGGAGAGAGAGAGAGAGAGAGAGAGAGAGAGAGAGAGAGAGACAGGGAGAGAGAGAGAGAGACAGAGAGAGAGAGAGAGCTGAGGCTGGCCGCGAACCCGGATCTTCCGGTCTCCGCCTCCCAAAGTACTGGGATTACAAGCATGTGCCACCAGGCCCGGCTCATCAATATAAATTTCTAAAGATGATTTTTCTGCCTGTGGGCAGTGTCACTCAGAAACCATTTTCTAAAAGGCTACCTTTTGTATACATAGAATTAAAAAAAATCAAACTCTTCATCTAATTGAATTTCAGTGGCGAAGATGGGTTGGCTGCTTTCAGTCTGTGTATTATGTTGAATTCAGAGGAATGCCACTTTGACCAATGTGTTAATCAATGTGCTACTGTGACAAAATTCCTGAGATGATCAACTTAAAAAGAGAAAAAGGTATTTTTGGCTCACGGTCTTGGAGGTTCCGGTCCATGGTCTGCTGTCTCATTGCTTTTGGGCCTGTGACAAGGCAGAACATCATGGCAGGAGTGTGTGGCAGAGGAGGCTGCTCACCTCATGACAGCTGGGAAATGAAAGAGAGAGAGGTCCCAGTAGCCCCTTCCAGGCCACACCCCCTAGTGATCTAACTTCTTCCCACTAGGCCCCACCTCTTTTGTGTGTGTGTCTGGGGGGGTACTAGGTCTTGAACCCAGGGGCATTTTACCTCCAAGTTATATACCCAGAGTTTTTTTTTTTTAATTTGTTCTTTGTTTTTATGAGACAGTGCCTCGCTAGGTTGCTGAGAGTCTTGTCATGTTGCTGAAGCTGGTTTTGAACCTATGATCCTCCTGTCTCAGCCTCTCAGGTACTGTGATTATGGGCATGAGCCACCATGCCTGACTTTAGGCCCCACCTCTTAAAAGTTCCACAACCTCCCAGTAGCACCACAGTCTGGGGACCAAGCCCTTAACTTGTGGGTTTTCAACAAGATTTAAGATTCAAACTATAGCAACCACCATGTTACTTTTTATAGATTTTCAGTAAGGAATATCCAACTACAAACAAAGTAAGGCTATTATAAATGTGTCATTTGACCCCCAGGTTGTTGCTGACTACCTTTCTATTATGTTACTTTTTGAAATATCTCCCAAATGACCAAATCTGGACAGTCTATCACATTTCATCCTGAAATAATTTGCTAATAGGAAGAACTTTTCTTGGTTTGGTGGAATGGAATAAGGCCTGAGTGACCAGATGGAGAAATAATTCTTTTAAAGTATCATCCCCACTATTCCCCCTGCACATCCTTCCACAAAACAAACACCACGATGTCCTGGACTCATAAGCATTTCTCACTCTGAGAAAATGAAACTGAAGTACCATTTCTACTTTCATGATCCTGAACCAAGAGAAGGGCTAAAATGATGTAGCTATTTGTATTCTTCCTTTCCTCTTTGGTTGGACCAGTGTAATTGCAAGGGCAAGAAAGGATGCTACTACTAAATACATATATTTCTACAAAAATGTCTCAAATCTGACATTAACCACACACTTTTTATTGCTGCCTGGGTGGAAGTTGAAGACTTGCAATATAAAGGGTGGGTCAGTTGTAAGTCTTGTCAACATTGTGTTGGTGGCAGACTTTGTTACATGTAAAACTTTTAAAAAAATACAGCTTCAGAACATTTCAAATGTGTTGGCTGAACAGACATAAACAAAAAGATTGATGTGCTTGTAGCTATATCTTATGTATTCAAAAGCCCTTTCCATTCTTTGAAAAAAAAAACCCCACAGAGTTCATTATGTATTTATAAAAAACAAAATTACCTATTCATAAAAATCAAAAACAGTATGTTTTGCTTATATCAACTGGTAAAATTAATACATCTTTTCCTATAATAGTTCATTTGCTCTGACATGATTTTGAATATCAAAACAAAATGTCAAGAAGAGTTATAAATTTGAATAAGAGATAAAAATTCTTCAGGTAAATTGTTTTCTCTATAGAGCCATAGGAATCAATTATTTACTATTCATGAAAATGTTAGCACTTGTGATTTATACAGGGCTTTCATCTTTACTCACCTATGGGGCATGCCCCTACTGTAGACATCAAGGTACATTATTATTACTGTTGGCACTACCTATTAATAATTGGATATTGGAGCTGTGCTGCCAGTGACATATTTAATCTGCTTTTGATTAAAGTGAACCTTCAATTATTCTTGGTTAATATTTCCTTGAATCATGCTTTTGAATATCAGAAGCAACAACCTTACTCTCCATTCTCTCATATACTTTGAAATTAATCCTTGTCTTATGAAAATGATTGGAGATGTGTAGAAGCTTCATGGTGGTCAGTCTTCCAGACATCAGAGTTCCCTTCCCAGAAGAGATAGGGATGGGAAAGGTGGCTTCCCACCGATGAGACAGCACTTGGTTGGATTATTTAATTTCTGAACTTGCTGTGGCTACCAAAGCTGTTAATTAGTACCAACTATGACAGCTTGTGGTGTGATTGGACTTTTGTTCAACACAAATAATCATTAGCTGCTAATGACTGAAAATCACTATGAACAAGGCAGAGGTTGGCCCCATGACCTAACTGTTCTAGGGGAGGCTCAGGAACTGTGTGGTTTGCAGCAACCCATGAAGCTGGGTGTCTGGATGGAGATTTGGGATTTTTTTTCTTAGTTGTGAAAATAATTTTTGGGTAGTATATAAGGTTGGGTCTCTATTTACTTGCTTTAAAAATGAATATTTTACCTGATGTATAGTGTGTATATAAAATTAGCAATATTAAAAAAAGCCACATCGGAAATATTTACTACAGATTTTGTTTGCATCTTTGTAAGCTTTTGGAAATGTTGCTTTTATTTTTCTTTCCATAGTAACTAGGATGGTTAGTTCTTTCCTCTATAATCTCTAGATAATTGATCACTTAAGATCAACTTGGCTAAAAACAGAATGAATAAATGGAAATGAAAAAATGACTTTCAGAAAACATATTGAAAAACTAAAATAATGTTGAGTTGGTAGTGCAGATTATATGTGTGTGTGTGTGTGTGTGTGTGTGTGTGTGTGTGTGTAATACTTTTTAAGAGTTACTGAATTTATACATATAGACAGGCCTATAAAAAATGACCTTAAAACATACACCAGAATTAAATACAATGAAGAATGAAGATTTGACTTAACAGGATGGGAGTTTCTAGTATAATAAAATAGTATAAGAAATAATGAGATATATAAAATATAATAAATAAAATATAGAACTCTCCAAATGACATTACTAAATAATAGGCCTGGTTGATAGATTGGTAAAGGTATGGAATATTTCTTTGTTAGAAGAAGACAATTGCTTCTTCTCCATGTAGAGAATGAATTTTGTCTCTTTAGAATGCAGGAAAATACTCAGGTAACAACTGATTTTTAAGGAGTAATGGAAAAAGCACCTGGAAATAATTAAGTCATAAAAGCAACTATTTAAAACATAAATTATTTGCATAGTTATTACTTTGGAGTTTTAGAGTGATTCCCATATATTTCATTTATTTGTATACTCATTTATTTAATACATATAGCACACCAACTATGTAGGCCAGCCTGGGTTGCCTTTTAATTCTCCACAAATCCCTGAATTGGGTGCTATCCACATTTAAAAGAGAGCATATGTTTCTATGTGAATTATAACATTACTAGATGCTTCAACTGTTAACGAAAATGGTAGAGTTTATGAATAGGTATGTGTTCCATGCTTCCTGTCACAAGCTGGGAGTAAGAGTCCTGGGTTCCTTGTTTTAAAGTTTGACATTCACCTGTTACATAAGAACCTCCGAAAGAGTTGCCTCATAGAACCCCTCAAAGATAGGCAATCATTCCCACTCTACCAACCATGAAACACGCAGCACATGGTTACCACCACACCCCTCGGTAGCCAATGAATGGTGTGTAGAAACACCAAATATCACACATACATTTTCTAAAATGGAATTTTACTTTTAGTCAAGCATATTGCTTCTTTATTAAGATTTTCTTTTAAATATGTGTGCATTAGTAGAAATTATATGTGGGATTGGTGTTAACAGTTATTAATGTCAACTGGAAGATAACCTGAAACAAATAAAAATGGAAAGATTTGGAAATGTGTCTGGCTGCATTCGAAATGATAGCTTAGGGAGAGTTAGAGCTGGGAAGTGGGAAAGTCTTGGGCTTTTCAGAATTGAATTCCAGGACTGTGATATTCTTGGATGATGGTAAGGTTTCGGATTTTTATGGTAACATTAAGTGTGTGTTCTCAGTTTGAAGTGTGTTATTCTAATTGGCTCCACTAAGTTTTAACTTTTTTATCAACTGAGTAAACTCTGCTTATGACAAGACGATGCTTAATATAGTAGTAAAAACTTATATTTATTGGGTGTCTTCCATGTCCCAAGGATTCGGCTAGGTACTTTCACATATATTATCTCATTTTCACAAAAACACAGTCCAAATTGATGGAGAAATTAAAAGCCAAATGTAAATGTGTCTCAGTTCTCATGAAGCATGGATCTGGTTCTTGGCAAAATTGAAGCTATTTTTCTTTGGTCTTTCCAGCCTCCGTTTTTCTATATCCTTTCCTAAATTGTTGCCCCATGAATACCTGCTCTAAAGAAAGTATGCAATATTGGCCATTTGCATCTTATGAATATTTAAGCAATATCATAGAAAAATCCAAGACATTTAATGTTAATATATAAATGAAAGAAATAGCTTGTTTTAAGATAAATCCCTGAGTCCTTCCTAATGCACAAGAATCTAGAACTCTCTGGAACATTGAGACTGAGACTCACAGGTGCTTGCAAATCCTCTGAAAATTACTACTGGACCTGGGAGAAGAAAACACAGTTGCCTCAGTTATGAGTGAAATTACAGAATCATGATCCCAGAAAGGTTCTACAGAGGTACTTTATTATCATTACAATCCAAGGACCAAAAGTATAAAAGTAAATGTCTAAATTAATGACAAATCAAAGAGGAAAAAAACACTATCAGTATCCTTTCTGCTTTCATAGACCTTATGGAACCCTAAATATATGTGTTCATGTCTGTGCTGTGTGTTATGTCTACCTGCCTGTGCCCATGTGTTTGTGTGTATGGACAGAATTTGCCAGAAAGAAAACACATCTAGAATACAGAAGACCATGACAGTTGTCACTGAATGATAATACCCTGACAAAGTAGAATCAGCAATTTTATTAAGCGATAGCCCTCCTGTGGACAAATCTGCATCAGATGAATTCACACATGAAAAATGAATCAAATGTCAAATGAAGTTAGGGGTATGAGCGAAAGGGAAGGAAAAAGAAGAGAAAAAAATCATGCCTACATTGTCAGTTTCAAGACAGGGAAATGTGATTAGAACCATACAAAATTCAAGGTGTAACAGACATGAGTTTAGTGGATAACTAGATATTTGATAAGTGTCTGAACTGGTAAGGACTCTGTATCTATCTGTGAATCGAGGACAATCTTTGAAGAGAAACATGGGCCTTCTCACTCTTTAAACTTTTCTTCTAGAATCAGCACTCCAACCCAGGTCTAACCCAGGTCAATTAAAGCATGGGCTATAGGTGAAGCAGCAGATTGTTGGCTTCTTGGTACAGGCTGTACAACCTGGTGTGTGATTGGTTCATTACAGAGAAGCTTAAAGCACCCACCAGGGTGACAGCCAACAGTTGTTAAATCCATTTCCTACTCAGGTCCTCTGAGTAGCCTTCCTTCCTAAAGTGACCTGAATGTATGGTATGACATGCACAGCAACAGCATAACCTTTTGACTATTGTCCTTTTCTCTAGGGCTGGGCATTTTTCCCAACTGGCTCTTGTTTAGCTCTTGAGCAACCCAATCCTGTCCTGGCTCTGTGTATACCACCCTATCCCTTTAATGTTTATTATTATCATTTAATATTTATGGATGTGACATCATAATCATCCTGAGCCCACTGCCAACTTCCGTAACCTCATTTCCACAGTCTGCACCCATGGGGCTACAGATGCTCTGTGAAAAAAAAAAGGTGCAACTTTAGGGAGCACTACAGTGAGATATTGTTAGTGAGTTGCTAATTAGCAACGTTTTCTCTGCATCATTTTGGATGGTCTCAGTCTCGTTGTCAGCTTTTCTGCAGTATTTCTTTTTCCTTTTCTCCCTCCCTTCCCCACTTTTTTTTGCCTCTCTGAAGAACACACCATCAAATTTCACTTAATGCAACTACACCTGGAAAGAAAATATCAATCATTTTTAAGTAATTAAGTGTGACAATTCCATTGCTGACTATCTGGTAAAATCTCAGAGTTTCTGTGTGCGTGATTCTAGAATCTAGCCCATAAGAGGTGTGATCCCAGATATTTAAAGTTTTGTGGTAAACCTAATGAGATCTCATGACAATTTTGGTGATACCCTATTAAAACTCCCTGTGGTATAATTAAACCCCACCATTCTGCTTTTAATTGAGGGGAGGAAAGTAGGAATGTAATGTCAACAGCTGCAAACACTTTATGAAAATGTTAAGGCAGTTAGCAAAGCCAAAACAGATACATATGACTATTATGTAAATTATAAATTTACACACACACTCACACAGACATACACACATCTGTGGCAGATGAGATTTGGTGGAGCTACAGATTAGTGAAAAAAAATTTTTTTTTTTTTGCGGTACCGGGGATTGAACCCAGGGGCGTTCTACCTCTGCGCTACACCCCCGGCCCTATTTTTCTTTATACTTTATTTTGAAACCGGGTCTCACGAAGTTCCGGAGGGCCTCACTAGGTAGAGAGAGACAGGGAGAGAGAGAAAGAGAGAGAGAGAGAGAGAGAGAGAGAGCTGAGGCTGGCCGTGAACCCGGATCCTCTGGTCTCCGCGCCTCCCAAAGTACTGGGATTACAAGCGTGTGCCACCACGCCTGGCAGATTAATGAAATTTACATCTATTTTACCATCAAATCTTACCACCTTTCCCACTCTCCTTCCTCTTAGATTTCCCTTGCTACACAGGTTCATGGAGAGCCAGCCCACCCTTAGGATCCTCATCTCTGATTAGTTTATTCTGCCAGCTACTGTTTTTGAAGTCACAGGCTGCACAACTCTCTACATAGTGCTAAGGGGCAATAGTCCCACCTATCCTGAAAGGCAGCCCCCTAAGCAAGGAGCTAGCTTCTGAAAGCATCCCTCTCCATTCCCTTTCCATACTGGCCAGAAATCTCATCCCTGAAAACCCCTGTCTAGCCGCCACAGAGCCCCCTTTACATCCTCGCTGGTGCTTCTACCAGCAAAGCGTCTTCTCTGGGGCCTCATCTACTTCCCAGGGGTGACAAAGGCACATTTCCTCACCCTTTTCTCCCTTTTATTTTCCCCCACCCTATTCCATCACTTTCTGAATACAAAGCAGGAGCCATCTACTTGAATTATTTATTTAAACTCATTGTATTATTTAACTTTCATGAGAATCCAGCAAAGTTGGTGGTGTTATCCCCGTTTACGAATGATCTGAGATTCCACCTGATTGAGAGATTTACCCAGTATCACAAAGCAAGTGTGCAAGGGGAGGGAAACGTGTTCATGTCAGTATGATTCCAGGCCTCAGCTGCGATTTAAAATGCTCTTTTCTGATGTTGAGCATTTTTCTTATATCTTCTGACCATTTATATGTCTTATTTTGAGAAATACCTATTAAGGTATATTGCCCATTTTTAAAAATTTACTTAATCATACATCTTGATGGGTTTCAGGGTGGTAGAATATATTGCCCATTTTTAAATAGGGTCTTTTTTTTTGCTATTGAGTTTTTGGAATTTGTTCTATATTCTAGATAGCAATCCTTTGTCAGTGGTATAGATTGCAAATATTTTATTATGTAGGTTGTCTCTTCCTCCAGTGAGTGTTTCGTTTGCCGAGCAGAAGCTTTTCAATGTGATACAATCTCATTTGTCTATTTTTGCTCTTGTTTCCTTGTTTTGGGGATCTTGTCCAAAATATCTTTGCCCATTGCAACATCTTGAAGCATTCTCCCAATGTTTTCTTCTAGTAGGTCCATGGTTTGAATTCTTACATTTAAATCTTTAATCCATTTTAAGTCGATTTTTATTTTGATCTTTCTGGTAAAAGGTGTCTATTTTCATTCTTCAGCATTTGGATATCCAATTTTCACAGCACCAGTTTTTAATAGACCACCCTTCCTCCAATGCATATTCTTAGCACCTTTGTCAGAAATCAGTTGGGTATAGATGAATGGGCTTATTTCTAGGTTCTCTATTCTGTTACATTTGTCCAATTGTCTTAGTATGACAATATCATGATGTTTTGATTACAACAGCTTTGTAGGATATGTTGAAGTCAGGTAGTACAATGCCTCCTGGTTTTTTTGTGGCTCAAGATGGCTTTGGCTATTTGGAGGTTTTTGTGATTCCATATAAATTTTAGGAGTTTTTCCTGGTTCTTTGAAGAATGTCATTGATATTTTGATAGGCATTGCGTTGACTCTCCAGGTTCCTTTAGGTAGTATGGATATTTTAACAATGTTGATTCTCCTGATCCATGAACATGAAATGTCTTTCCATTTTTGTGTATGTGTGTGTGTTCTCTTAAATTTCTTTAAGCAATGTTTTATACTTTTCAGAGATCTTTCACCTCTTTGTTTAAATTTATTCCTAGGCATTTTTAAAAGTTATTATAAGTGGGATTGCTTTCTTGATTTCTATTTCAGATAATTTACTACTGGCCCATAACAATGCTACTGAGTTTTATATGTTGATTTTACATCCTAGAGCCTTGCTGAGTTCATTTATTAGTTTTAATAGGTTTTAGTGGACTCTTTGGGGTTTTCTTTTATAAGATCATGTCATCTATGAACAATAACAAATTGACATCTTTTTACCCTGATTGCTTTGTAACTTTTCCCCATTCCATTTAATGTTAGCTGTTGGCTTATTACAAATGTTTTTTTCTTATGTTGAGGTATGTTCCTCTGTACCTGCTCAGTGTTATTTTTTATCATGAAGGGAAGTTGAACTTCAAATGCCTTTTATGCATCTATTGAGATGATCATATTGGTTTTGTGTTTCATTCTGTTTATGTGGTGTATCACATTTATTGATTTGTGTATACGGAACCATCCTTGCATCCCTGAGATGAATCCCACTAGGTCATGGTGATTAATCTTTTTAATGTTCAACATCATTAATCATCAGGGAAATGCAAATCAAATCTACAATATGATATGACCATACTCCACTAAGAGTGATTGTTATCAAAATGATTAAAGGATGTGGAGAAAAGGGAGGGCTTGCATATTATTGGTTGGGATATAAATTTCTACAACCATTATGGAAAACAACATGGAGGTTCATCAAAAAAATAAAAATAGAGCTACTATATGGTCCATAAATCTCACTACTGGGAATATAAACAACGGAAATAAAATCACTATGTCGAAGAGACCTCTGTACCACCATGTTCATTACAGCACTATTCATGAGAGCCCAAAAATGGAAACAACCTAGGTATCCATCAACTAATGACTGCATAAAGAAAATATGGTATATATATGTGATGGACTACAATTTGGCCATAAAATATTATGAAATCCTGTCACTTGCAATGACATTGATTGTGTTAGTCATCTTTTTGCTGCTGGAATAAAATATCTGAGTAAAACAACTTAGAAGAGGAAAGATATATTTGGCTCATGATTTCAGAGTTTTCAGATCATGGTTGGCTGGCTCCATTGCTATGGGACTATAGTAAGGCAAAGCATTATGATGGAGAGGCTGTGCTGGAGCAAAGCTGTTCATCTCATGGTGTCTGGGAAGCAGAGAAAGAGGAAAGAAGGAGAGAGAGAGAGAGAGAGAGAGAGAGAGAGAGAGAGAGAGAGAAAGGACACACAACAGGGGAACAGGGTGGGGCAGGGACAAGATATCATCTCTAAGGTCATTCCAAGAACCCTCTACCTCCCGCTAGTTCCACCTCCTACAGTATCCACCACCTCCTAGTGGTCCATTCAAATTATAAAAACACCAAACAGATTAGTCCACCGATGAGGTCAGAGCCCTCATGATCCAATCACTTCCCAGAAGCCCCACCTCTGAACATGGCTGCACCGAGGACCAAGCCTTCAACACAGGAGTGTTTGGGGGACATTTCATGTTCAAACTTATCAGAGATAGAACTGGATATCATTATGTTAAGTAAAATAAGCCAGACACAGAAAGACAAGAACCACATGATCTCATACATATATGTGCAATCCAAAAGTTTGACGTCATAGAATTTGAAAGTAGACTGGTGGCTAGCAGAGGTTAGAAGAGTAGAGATGAGGGAAAGATGGGGAAAGGCTGATCAATGGGTACTAAGTTACAGTTAGCTAGGAACAAATTCTGGTGTGCTATAGTACAGTAGAATAATTATAGATAATGTATTATACATTTTGAAAAACTAGAAGAAAGAATTTTAATAAAAGTTTGAACCTTAAATGGTAAATATTTGAGGAGATAGGTATGGTTAACCAGATGTTAATATTGTATAATGTTTACATGTATCGAAACATCATGTTACCCAGTAATATGTATATTTTTATATTTTGTGTACCACTTAAAATAGCTTTAATTAATTCAATAAAATAAAAACCTGATTTTAATAAGTGCTAATGCCCATTTAAAAATAGATACATTTTGAAATTTTCCTTACCATCATTTGATGACAAAGCAACCAAATTAGTAGACTTGACCTATACAGGTTTTTGTGTGAATATAGGTTTACATTGTTCTGGGATAAAAGCCCAGTCATGCACTTGCTGAGTTGTGTGATAGATGTGTGTTTAGTTTTTAAGGAAACTACCAACTGTGTTCCAGAGGAGCTGCATCCTTTTACATGCCTGGCAGCAGTACATGAATGATATATTTTTCTTGTTTCTCCATACCCTTATCTGTATATGAATTTGTCAAAATTTTTTTTAAATTTTATATATTCTGGTAGGTGTATAGTGATCTCTCACTGCGGTATTAATTTGTATTCCCCTAGGAGCTAATGATACCAAACATCTTTTCATGTGCTTATTTTCCATCTGTATCCTTTTTAGTGAAATGTCTGTTCATGTCTTTTGCCCATTTTCTAATTGGATTGTTTGTATTTTTATTGTTGACTTTTGAGACTTCTTTATTTAGTCTAGATAGTAGTTCTTTGTCAAAGAGTTGTTTGCAAATATTTTCTTTGAGTCTAAATTTTTCATCTCATCTTCTTCACATGGCTTTCACAGAGCAAAAATGTTAAATTTTTGGACAATCTTGTAATAATGCTATGAGTGAGGCTAGTGGAGGAACATTGGTATCTACTTTCTTAGGGCCATCATCAATTTTATTTTTATACATTGTATACATTTACCAAATGACCATAATCTGTCCTATAAAGATGCACAAATATTATGTCTCCATAAAAATACAACAAATTAAAATGTAAAGAATAGATTTAAGAGACCATTCTAATAATATTACTTAAACGAGTAGGTTAAAAATTAAGCCCTATCAGTAAAATTTACCCCAAAATCTAAAGCAAAGTTGGCATCATTGCTTTTTGTAACTAATGCCATCAATTAATGGATGAAAGTGAATGTTTTTAACCTGTTCATGTCTGCCACTCTTTTTTACTGCTGTTATATGAATATTCTATAATTTGTTTATCTGTACTATTGTTGATATATATATATATATATATATATTTTTTTTTTTCGGTACTGGGGATTGAACCCAGGGGCATTCTACCTCCGAGCTACACCCCCAGCCCTATTTTTTATTCTTTATTTTGAAACAGGGTCTCACTAAGTTGTGGAGGGCCTCACTAAGTAGCTGAGGCTGGCCGCGAACCCGGATCCTCCAGTCTCAGCCTCCCAAGTACTGGGATTACAAGCATGCGCCACCACGCCTGGCTCTCTCGTTGATATATTTTGAATTGTTTCTATTTTTTACTTATTACAAATAAAACTGGAATAACATTTAAAAATTAATAAAGACTATCAAAATAAAAGTTTAACTTCAAAGTCTATAAAATCATAGTCCCCATATCTTAGCATGTAAATATATTAGTCCCCATATATTAGCACATAAATGAGAACACAGATAGTTTAGAGCCAATGGCAAGATAAGATATTTGAGGGCATATTGTAATAAATGAATCCCGATAGTTCATTTATTCAGTCAACAAATAATTATCAAGTGACTGCTATATGTTGGGCCCTCTGCCTGTGATTTAAATCATAATAATGCATAACTAAAACTGAGGAAACTGAGGTTCATTAATGGAAATACTACCATCAATTATGTGTATATATGTGAATATACCAACGTCAACCTTAGTACTCTGTATTGGGAAGGGGGAAATGGGGAGGCAGGGGGTGCCCACCATGTGCTATATGTCACTGTCCACATGATTGACCTTATGATGTGAGACTACAATGCACCAATAAAAGCATATTAAAAAACAAATTATTCAGTACATCATAGATTGAGGAATTTTGTTAAAAAATAAAACTGAGATAAGAAGTCTGACATATTGAATATTGTACAATAAGAACATTTAACAAAGGAACTAAAATTCCTCTTAGGAAATTATGCTTGAGTTGAGAGCTGAAGGTTGAGTATGGGTTAACCATGACAGAGGTGCAGCATGGGGAGAGGCAGTGAGGGAGGCAGCAGGGGAGATAGGTTATAGGGGAGGGGCACAGTGCAAAAGCCCTGTAATGGGAGGGAGCATGGAGGCTGAAGAATAGAAGGAAGGGTGGTTGGAGGACTAGCAGAGTGCAGGCAGAGCTGTGCAAGATGGCTAGACTTTGGTCTTTATTCCAAGGCCTTGCATGGTGGCGCACACTGGTAATCCCAGGACTTGGGAGGCTGAGACAGGAGAATTACAGGTTCGAAGCCAACCTTAGCAACTTAGTGAGACCCTCCATAACTTAGTGAGACCCTCCGCAACTTAGTGAGACCCTACTTCCAAGTAAAAAATAAAATAGGTCTGAGGATGTATCCTGGAGGTAGAAGGCCCCTGGGTTCCATCCCCAGTACCACAAAATAAATAAATAAATAAATTAGTTATTAACTAATTAATTAAATAAAATTAAATGTCCCCAAACTGAAACCTCTGAAACCATGAGCCCCAATTAATCTTTCCTCGTCTAAGTTGTTCTTGTTGGGTGTTTTTCTCATAGCGAGGGGGGAAGTTGACTAAAACAGTGATGAAAGTTGTGTACTGGAAAACCCAATGTAAACACTCTGTGGAATGCAGATTGGAGGGAGCAAGGAGGCTGTGGGCCTGTGTGGGCACAGTGAAGAGTCACTTTGTAGCTACTGGGTCACCTGTAGATAGGAATGGCAGGATCCCAAAGGTCCTGAGTAGTTCTCCTGAGGCCTGAGGCATAACAAAGGCAGTATATGAAAAACGGCAAAAAAGATAATAAAACCTAATGGGGTAAGAGCAAAGAAAGAGAGAGGGGGGGGGAAATATCAATGGAGTCTGTGACAATTAAGAATGAGCAAAGGAAGCGCATGTGGCAGGGAGGCTCGCACATATGTGCACTTGCCGTTCTCCAGTCAAGATTGAAGCCATTATTATTATTATTATTATTATTATTATTATTATGGTGGTGGTACAGGAGACTGAACCCATGAGCCTCCTGCCTCTGAGCTACACCCCCAGCCATTTTTTTTAAATTTTATTTTGAGACATGGTCACACTAAGTTGCCCAGGCTGGCCTCAAACTTGCAATCCTGCTGCCTCAGGTTCCCGAGTGGCTGGGATGACAGACATTCATTGGTGGCACTTTTGTTCGTTTGTTTGTTTTAGTACTGGGGATTGAACTCACAGGCATTCTACCTCCAAACTATACCCCCTGTTTTTTCTTATTTTTTTTTATTTTGAAACAAGGTCTTGCTAAGTTGCGGAGAACCTCACTAAGTTGTTGAGGCTGCCCTTGAATTTGCAACCCTCCTTTCTCAGCCTCTCAAGTAATGGGATTACAGGCGTGCACCACCAGGCTTGGCTCTATTTTTGTGAAAGATGAGTGTGGCAACTCAAAATTGGTGTCCTTGGGGGGGAGTGTGGGAAGCTGGAAAGAGTCTGGTATTAAAAAGCAATTACAGCCGGGCGTGGTGGCGCACGCTTGTAATCCCAGTACTTTGGGAGGCGGAGACCGGAGGATCCGGGTTCGCGGCCAGCCTCAGCTCTCTCTCTCTCTCTCTCTCTCTCTCTCTCTCTCTCTCCTTAGTGAGGCCCTCCGCAACTTCGTGAGACACGGTTTCAGAATAAAGTATAAAAAATAGGGCCGGGGGCGTAGCGCAGAGGTAGAACGCCCCTGCGTTCAATCCCCGGTACCGCAAAAAAAAAAAAAAAAGTAATTACATCACAGAAGCCATAGGAGGGGTGAGGCAGGAGCTAACACGCATATATCTTTAACATGAGAAAATTTTGCATATCTTCAACAAAGATGACATTTTACTCCAAATTCAGAGTCAGGTTTCCAAGTCTACCTGAAACATTTGGTGTCTGTGCTTATTTATACCTGGGAAATGATAGTTTATTTAGTGTGCGTGCCTTAAAAAAGAGCTTGAAGATAAAAAATAAATACCTTTTAAGTTTTGGATGGCCAGTAGATCATAACAAAACATTTTTAAATTATCTAAGTATAAATGATTTAAAAAATATAGATTGAATGTCTCAAAAATGTGAAGTAGAAAAGGAAACAAATGTGCAAGGAGTATAAATATATTGTTCTTACAAAATATTTCCAAATTTCTGATTAATATGCAGAAGGTCTCCAGCCCCAGTTGCATTTACATATTTCCAGAATAAAGGTGAGGGAAAGGGCATCTCTATGATCCAAGAGAGAAATAACATCAAATTTACGTTGGATGCATATTAATAAATACATAACAATGAGGTCAATTCCATTCCAGTGGTTTAAGCTGCTGTGTGTAGCTGCTTTGCTCAGAGAAGATGGGGCAGCTCAGCAAGCTCAGAAGGACAAAGTTGTCATGTTGTTGGCCTTTAGAAAATGGACCTTTTTACTTTTCAGCCACCATATTCACATTCTAATTGCAGCATGTGGAAAGGACTGGTGGTGCTGGGACTCTAGGCTTTGAGGCGATAGGTGTAATTTATTAAGAAGTAAGTGCTGAAATGCTCAGGGTGGTGTTTAAGAAGTAATTGCAATTATGAATGACCGTCTCCGGCACTATCAATGTAGATTTGCCTCTATCAACGTCACTCCGTTTTCATGCTTGGAAAATTCAGGAAGAGGCTTCTTTTCTACCATTTGCACACTTCTTTCTTCCATTCTATTGAGGCAGATTCTGTTGGAAAATGTGCCCTACGAGGCATTCACAGATTGATGCTGCCAAGTGGTTATACATATTAGCTACTCCATCTGCAAACTGTTGTAGGACCAGATTTTCTCTCTTATCCTATTGACTGAAAGAGAAAAATATCTGAAGACTTGAAAAATCACAAGGGAAAAAATAGGTGTAAGCCAGTTACATTTTTCTCCTCTATCTCACCCAATTTTTGAAATGGTAGATTTAATCATTTTATTGTGTGAATTCAGAATGCTTTCCTCATCATTTTGTTTTAGTTAGGAATTCTAATGTATTTTGTGTGAAGTCATATAATTTGGGGGGATTTTCTGATAGTACAGGATCCTCTGTTTCTTGGTTGCTTTCAAATGTTCTAAAATGTAATTGTGATAAGGTGCTCAAAGTCTCCTCTCTAGGAGACTAAACTCTCTAAGAATAAAAGATCCTGAGAATTTATCATATTATGCAGTTGGGAAAATCCTAGAAGCTTGAAGAAAGTGATGTGCCACATTAAGTAGCACAGAATGCCATTGCTGAGGGACAGACAGTGAAGAAGGGATTAAAAGTCTCAGGGAGGCAGATACACCATGTAAGACTGGAACACCCACCCAATGGCTGTTCCAAAGGAAGGCTCAAAGAATACTCCATCCAGCAGCACAATAGGGAATGTTTTGGCAAGAGAAGCACCAACATCGTAGAGAGGCTCTTTCTCCACAGGCCAGAGTTAAAGGTAGGAGCTGCCCTCCCAGAACCAGGCTCCCTGACAGCAGGGGGAAAGAGGAGATTCTCAAAGAGCAGACATAGCCTGACTGTCAGAAGTCAGTTGTGCGCACTTCATGTAATGAGCAGCAAGGCTGGACAGGTAGCTGGGAAACTGAGATTCAGAGCTCTGCCTTGAGATGGATAACAGAACGTGGCATCTCTAGGAGCGAGACAGATGGGAAGCCAGCACAGGTATTGCTCAATCTGCACAATTAAACAGAAAGCAAGAGTAGACAACAGACTTGGCAAAGAGAATGTCAGAATCCCTTACCTCTCTTCAGGATCCAAGCCAGCTTAGTAGTCCGGAACTCACCCGCTAAAGGAGAGACGGGATCCCCTGAAGGAAGGACACAGCAAAGTCATGGCAGGTGTATGTGGTAATAATTCCCCCAGTACAAAGGAATCTATGGGCATTTACTTAATGACAACACAGTGGGGAAAGAGGAATACCTAAACATTTTGAGGAATGTCAGACATGGAACCTATGAGGATTAGATAATAAGGCCCTGGGCCAGCATTGACTCAAGGGTCCAGAGAATAACCCAGTGATTATTACCCAGTCTCTAAAAATATAACTGGATGTAGTGGTCAGGAGTCCCACTCTGGTCCCAAAGCCTGTGGCGTGAGAACAGCTGTAATGAGGGATGCTGAGTACAAGCATGGGAACAGCCCCTTATCTCGGTCTTGCCTTCCTAGGACTGCATTTCTCATTCTCCCAACTGTTGAGAATGTTGAAGATTAACAAGTGCAAAGCTGGGCTTCCAATGCCCTCAAAATCTGGGCTACTCCTCCTTCCCAGAGGAGCCTGAATGGAACGGTGGATGAGGAGGATACACAGGCTAGCTCCTCTGCCCAATTTCTCACAACTCTGCTCTCAGCAATCCCAGCTCCAGAGCTCCCTAGGAGACTGGCTGAAGACCTTGTGGTGACCACCTTCTCTCTCTCCCCCCAGTCCTACTTCCTTTACTGTCCCACAGATATTAATGCAAGGCTATTCCTCAATACCCTTGCATTAGAATGTGCATGCAAATTTTAGTCCTATCAGAGTCCGCTTCCTGGGAACCTAACCAGTGCAATACTGAGCAGAATGGAGCCTCCCTACTGTCTCGGGCTCATTACATGCAAAAAGGTGCAAATCTCTGCTGAAATCTGCCTCAAGCCCTAAAGTAAATGCTTCATTTCCCCCTCCTCTACAGTACTTATGGAATCGTCTCCATAACATTAAATCAGGGACAGTTTCACCTCTCATTTTAATATTTTGAGAAGAACTTCCATTTTAAATTTTGGGATTGAGATTAGCTTATATCCATTGCTTTCAGAAGGTTTGCAGTAAATATATTTAGGGTACAAAATCTTGGATAAATGGAGAAAGGTACTAATATTTATTGAGCATCCACCACTCTGCTTGCTTAATTCATATGCGTTATTTCATTTAATCTTCACAAACATCATGAATTATAAATATTATTTTTGTTATGTAAAAAGCTGAGAGGCAAAATTACTAAAGCCATACAACTAAATCCATACAACTAAGTTGGAAGTCAAGATTAGAACCCAGGTCCTAAATCCACATCCAAAGCTCCTTTCACAGCTAATGTGGCTTGTGCTTTGTGACGAAAGGCTGTTTCCTTTTATTGGCCTTAAAAGTTGTATCACACTCATCTGCAATAATGTGATTTTACAGAGGGAATCAGAGACTCTTGAAATTTTATTTCATTTTCCAATAATGATGAGGAATTTGTGAGATGGTTGAGAAGTTGCAGAGTGCCTGAAAGTAGTAGACTACATCATGGACCCTTTTCAGTTCTTTGGTCTGCACTGGAAAATATTTTCATGTGTACAAAATGAGGATTTTGTATTTAAAATATACCTTCCTGTGACTTGTGTGTATGTATATGTGCATTTGTGTTTGTGTGCATATTTAATCTGCAACACATGTGCTATTGTCTCCTGGAAGTGAGTTAATGGCCCATTAGAGTGATTTGGAAATATCTTCCATATATTACATTTGAGGGATGCTTTTCTGCTCACCTCACCAGTGGTCATAAAGGACACTGAGTCAAAACTGTTTTCTCCAAAAACATAGGAAGCTGATGACAATGACTGGCAGTGACAGCACAGGAGGGAGGGAAGCATCCTTCTCCTTCCTGTGGTTTTCTACTCACTAGAGATGACCCGGGTTGGACAGCAGCAAGAAGAATAGCTTTCAGGTGTAAACTCCTCTGCTTTGTCATGTTAGTTGCAGAAATCTCTTCTGAGAGAGCTAACAGAGTATAATAGCTAGATAGAGGCATTTTTTTCAATTAAATAAATCGCTGGGGGGAGATAAGTAATTGAAGAAATTATGGAAAAGGTAATTGTGTAAGTATGTAGCATCTCCTGAAGTCAAGGTCAGGGCTGTGTGAGCAAGGTACAGCTTGAGTTTTCTCTCTACCCCAGAGGAGAAAACCAGGGAGCACCACACGTCACTCACATCAGGACATCCAAAGCAGCTCTCATTGGTTAGAGGGCTGGATGGAGCAGTGCACTTTTGTGCATCAGATCATATTTTCTGTTTGTTGTTGCTATTGGTTCATTTCAGTATCTGTGGTCAGTGTGCTTTGATGCAGGAAAAGTCTAGACTACTTAGTAGAGGCTATTTTGAGTGAAAATAAGGCAGAGTTGAGCACTGGTTCAAGGGGGTTATACAAGAGCCCAATTCAGTGTCCTAACAAATGGTTAATCTTACATAACATCGTGGTAGCTCTGGAAGTGCAAGACCTTTGGTTACGTTACCAAAACAAACACTGCATATCATATCCGAGGAAAGCCCTGATGTCCTGCAGTTAAACTACTGGAGTGATAAGAATTCATTCTCATGTGTTTACTTTATAATTTCTAAGGTGTTCTGTTTCGTTCAATGTCTTAAATATTTAATATGACTAATCACTTCTTACTCTGGAAATGAGCATGTTCTTTGATAAATTGTTCAAGTGTTCAGGCATATAAATGGAAAAGATTTAGCTTCTTAACACTGTGAGTCGCATACATGTTGATGAAGGGGACCTCAATATCACTCAAGCAGGTTCTTCAACATGGCGAATTTCCAGAAAGATTGGTGAAAACTAACATAGACTTTGAATGAGTAACCTTTTCTTATTTCAAGTTTAAAAAAATTTGATCTAACTAGAAATAGTTGAGCTATCATTGAATAGGTAAAACCAAAACAAAACAAAACAAAATTGTAAGGCTTTCCAGGCACACACACTTAGAGTCATTAATTAATATGTATTTTATGAAGCATTTGTCAAGATTGAGGGAAGACACTGACATAACTGTAGATTGTGCTGGGGGTGCAGTTGCTATGGTATCTGTGCCACCAATTACCTTTGCCAGCCAGCTCACCCATTAGGTAGTTCATAGAGATATGTAGATGCATCTAGATTGGCTTTGGTTTATCTATAGAGACAGATGTTATCACTTGAGTTGAATCAAGTACATCATACATTCATAAAAGACAGATGGATGACACTGCGTATGGGAAGTTTAGTGCCTGTCTATAAAGGCCAGATGGGTGCCGCTCACAAAAAGCTTTCTGTCGGCCAGCTATGGCTGCACTCCAGAGAGTAATGAAATGTTCTCAATTCTCCAAAGAATCTCTCCATTCTTTGTCTTCAGTTGTAATTGTCTGCAGACGCTTTCAGGACTGATACTCACCACTGAGCTTGATATAACCATACGCATCTGGTATCTAAGGACAGTTGCTCGTTTTGGTGATACATAATAAAGATAAGGCACCCAGTAACCCTCAAGCTAAAGAGAACCAAACCGTCAGATTTGACAGCATGAGGACTTCATGCTGTCTTTTTCTTTTACTTAGAAATGATTTTAAGTCCTTTAGATGTAGTTAAAAATGTCAAAATGTATAAGAATCTTCTCTGATGGAAAGCGCCCCCAAATCCGTTCTCTTCACCTGTATTAACATGCAAGATTCCAAAACCTTGTGGCAAATGAGTGGAAATAAAGCCAATGCTGAAGGGAGACTGAGTTGATATTCCATCTCTATGTGGTTTCCTCATAAAACATTTATTTTTGTGACTTGTTCTCTTTGCCGACTTGGGGACTGAATTGGTTATGCTTGGTTTCTTATATTTTCAGTCTCATAAATAGTTTACTTGTGGTATAATATTATGATTATTATAAAATCCTAGATTTACAACAGACTTTTTAAATTTAAGAGGGGGACATCTTCAGGCTTTGTATATATTCAAATTTATGAACATCACAATAACAAATTCTTCCCCATAAAATTTTTTATATTCTAAAATTCATAACTGTCTTAGATTCCTTTCACTTTCTCTCACTTCTGCTTCTAACACTAGAAATTCCCCCTCTTTTAAAGAATATCCCCCCACCCCTAAGGAAACCAAAATTTGTATCACCTTGTGATTTTTACTGTGTGGGAATAAGGAGAGAGTAATAGATCTAGGTTGAGCTGTGGATGCTGAGTCAGTAAACTAAGTTTGCAGCATGATCAACTTATATTCTCCCCCTTCCAGGCTTACGTGTGTGTGTGTGTGTGTGTGTGTGTTACTGGGGATTGAACCCAGGTGAATGTCCAAGCTACATCCCCAGCCCTTTTAATTTTTTTTTGAAACAGAGTCTGGCTAGGTTGCTGAGAGTCTTGCTATGTTCCTGAGGCTGTCCTCGAACCTATAATCCTCCTGTCTCTGCCTCCCAAGTATTGGGATTACAGGCATGTGCCCTCATACCTGACTCAAGGTTACTCATTTTTGATGAAGTCATAAATGCTAAATCTGTGTGCTAAGAGCTTACCATGCTTTCTAACCCAACACACCTGTGCACGGCAAAGCACTGAAGGCTTGGGAGACAGATGGTATTTCTTGTGGGTGAGCATTTTAATGAGTAAGAGGGAAAGCATGTCTCACCACCATTGGAGTCTTTGTTGCCTTCAACATTCTCCAGACATTTCAGTATAGCTTCTCTCCACGTAAAGTTTGAGGAACTCTAAGCTAAACGATCAATGAGAGATTCCCTCAAATTGCATGTACCCTGGGCCAAAGGTTCAGAAGGGACACCATGTGGATTATTCAGTGAGAAAGCTCAGAGGGAAAGGGGCAGTGATGCACGGTGCAACCACACTGCTTGCAGGCCAGTAGGGAGAGGGTTATCACCTCTGGCACCGCACTTGCTCTTCTGTTTCTCAGAGGAATAGGGTTTCTTCCCAGGTTGAAATGCAGCATCGTGGTGCTGCTGGAGAGTGAACTGGCTCCATTGCCACCGTCATCGAGAAGCCAAGGCTGTGGCTCTGATAGAAATATGTCAACAGTATTGACCTACTGAGGTAGAGCCCACAGGGTGAAGGATCCGAGCCCCAGCACTGCTCTATTGGCAAGACGGCGTATCTTAGTGCACAGTGTAAAATAAACACGTGGGGCCACATCTCTGCCATTCTGACAATCTGGTTTCCTTAAAGCTCTTCTACACTGGATCTGGGCTGCTGGCGCCATGTCTTGTGTAATCTGATCATTCTTTTTATTGTGGTACTTTTAGTGGTCAAACCTAGTTGCTGATTTAAGGCAGGTAAAAGAAACATTATCCTGACTTCTCCATCTCTCATTTCTGTACCCCTTTTCCTCTGGGCATAGGCATGGTGGTGCATGCCTGTAATCCCAGCTACTCAGAAGGCAGAGACAGGAGAATCACAAGTTTGAGGTCGGTCTGGACAATTTAGCCAGACTTTAAATTAAAAATAAAAAAGAGCCAGGAATGATGGTGCATGCCTGTACCCTCAGCACTTGGGAGCTGAGACAGGAGGATGCAGGTTCAAGGCCACATGCAGTAACTTAGCAAGATCCTATTTCAAAATAAAAAAATAAAAAGGGCTGGGGTGTAGCTCAGAGGTAGAACACCCTTGGGTTCAAGCCCCAATACAAAAAAAAAGGGGAGACTGTGGATCTGTGGATGCAGCTCAGTGGTAGAATGCTTGCCCAGCATGTGTGAGGCCCTGGGTGTTCAATCCCCAGAACCACACACACACACACACACATAATATATTTTTTATAGAAATAAAGCATGTAAAACATTAGAAATTTCCATGGCCTAATAATCATGGACATTCTTTTCCAAATGATAGAAGTCAGCATTTCAGGTAAAACAATATCTTTTAAGATCTTTTATAAAGTGTTGTAATTGCATAAGTATCTACAGCTATTATAATCCTGTTATTTGAGGAAATTTTGTACTTAATAGTAAGTCCTTAATTGGGATGATAAATTTTTCCCTGTGACATTTAATACTGTTTTTAATGAGAGTATTATTCTAAAATTTACAACAGATTTGGATACACAGGAAAGGGCTCTGGGACATGTAAATCAATGATTTAAAAAGAAATTCAGGAGGAATTGTAGCTGGGCTTTTTGTTTTTGTTTTGTTTTAGTTTGGGGAAGATAAGTCTATGCTTGTATTAATACTTATTCAAACATCTAGATAAAAATGATACTATTTATAATTTTTTTCTGTAATAACCTAGATATTTAGGTCCTAAAGCAGACCTCCAAAAGGTAATTCTAAAGCCCTAAAAATTATAGAGGTAATTAATACTATAGAAAGATTAAAATAGGCCCTTGATTTTTCCTTTTTGACTTGTATGGGTTTTTATTTGTCTAGCCTGTGTATAATCACAAGGAAAGCCAATTTTATTTTTTCCTCAAGTCTTATTTGACCTTTACTGGATTTTAATCACAGTCAGAACAAAATTAAGCAAATTATAAGGGCTTACATTTGGTTCCAAGTGCATTACGCATTTTCAGACTTTTTTAAATGTCCTAAGTAATTACGGCTAGTTTTCTTTTGTAACTGGGATAGATGTATAGCATTGATAGCAACACTAAAGGAATCTTTTACTTTATTAATTACAATGTGTATGGCTTCTATAAGCTCCCACTTCAGGCACGCTAAGGCAGTGATCTGACAATTAGCTTCTGTTTGCAAGGTAGAGTTGCTTTGGATATTTAAACAGGATTTAACTGAAAGAGGAAGTTCTCTGGCTAAATAAAAGCGTTATAACATTTTAGAGAAGTTTGGATTTAATCTCACTTTCCAAACTTTTAAATGAATTTCCCCCAGCAGGAAAGGCAGGTGGGCAGGCTGGGCAGAAGGCAGGCCCTATGGAGAGCCTTGTGTGTAACACACTTGTGTGTAACGGCCCCACTTGTGTGTAACAGGTCACTTTCATTTCAGCCTTGATTTCCTAAGTCTCATGATTTCTTTTGTGGTCATCTACAATTGCAAAAAGAAGATTGTTCTCCAAAGAGGTGGTTAGCAGTTCATTCATTTTGGCTCAGGAGACTAGATAATTTGAGGAAGGAACCAATGTAATTTTCCCCCCTCAATTTTGTTCCAAGATCTCTCAAGATTGACATTGATGGAGAAGACCCAGACTACTTCAGCACTTTGCAAGATAGACTTTCCAGATGGTTCCTGATAGGATCAATCGCTCATTCTCTGATCAGATCTGATCTAGATCATCTTAACAGAGATACAGAGAAGAGAAGAGAGATGAAGGTGAAATCTCTGATCTAGCCATGGAATTTATTTCTTTCAGCTTCGGCTTTCAGGAGACTGACAGCTGGGGTCAAGTTCAAGTTGGCGTTACCTTTTGTATATTCCTTCCCCAAGAGAAGCTGCTAAGCCAGAAGCAGGGTGTGGGGAAGATCTACAACATGATTCTTTTTTATTTCTTTTCTTTTCTTTTCTTTTCTTTTCTTTTCTTTTCTTTTCTTTTCTTTTCTTTTCTTTTTTCTTTTTCTTTTCTTTTCTTTTCTTTTCTTATCTTTTCTTTTTTCTTTCCTTCCCTTTCCCTTTCCCTTTCCCTTTCCCTTTCCCTTCCTTTCCTTTCTTTTTTGGTATTGGGAATTGAACACATGGGCATTCTACCTCTGAGCTACACCCCTTTTATTTATTTTATTTTGAAACAGGGTCTTGATAAGTTGCTGAGGATGGCCTTGAACCGGCTGTCCTCCTGTCTCAGCCTCCCAAGTACTGGGATTATAGGCATGTACCACCTGGGGATTAAACCCAGGGTCTCAAGTGTGCTAGACAAGTGCCCTCTCACTGAACTACATCCCAGCCCTAACATGCACTTTCGAAGGCTCCTTGGCCATGCCAACTTTCTAGAATGTGTGCTCCATTATTTACCAGTCTCATCAGCTACTGTTTTTCTTTGAGCTAAAAATAAGTGTTTTGTGGGTGGTTTAATAGAACTTTTAAATTAAATCTTTATAATTGATAGGAATCATGTAGCAGGTAAGACAGGAGGAAGTTACAAGAGTGGATGTGCTCACTTATTGGGGAATTAAAATACAATGGAAGCAGGGTTGCCGCCCATGATGCTCATTAATATGGCCATGGAAAATACACGTTGAGTCCCACTTGTGTGTTACCAAGTACAGTGATGCTCTAGTCAGGAGGAATCTTGGATTGCAAAATCATCCCCAAGGTATACACAAAGGTAGGGTTGCTATGGATAAAGAGGATTTTACCAACAAAGAAAGTTGGTCTGAATTTTCAAAATATCCATCATCCTTACAAGTATGATGGCATTATAAAACTTAAATAAACAGGGAAGAACTGGAAAATGATTTTATTCTGATTAATGGATTATTGCTACTTATGAAAAAGAAAACAATATATCAAGAAAGAACAAATTCACAAATACGCGTCTTAGACTTTCAGGTCTCTTTATCCCTGGTTTTCTATAGATTGGAACCTGCAATAAAGCTTACATGCTCAGGCTATGTCTGTCTGTCTGTCTACTTATTGGCACTGGGGATTAAACCCAGGGGCATTCTACCTCTGAGCTATACCCCCAGAAATTTTTATTTTTTAAAACAGGATCTTGCTAAGTTGGTAAGGCCGACCTTGAGCCTGTGATCCTCCTGTCTCTGCCTCCCAAGTACTGGGATTGTAGGCATGCACCACTGCACCCGGCTGCTCAGGCTTTATTTTATTTTATTTTATTTTATTTATTTATTTATTTTTTTGTGGTACCGGGGATTGAATGCAGGGGTGTTCTACCTCCGCGCTACGCCCCCGGCCCTATTTTTTATACTTTATTTTGAAACTGGGTCTCACGAAGTTGCGGAGGGCCTCACTAAGTAGAGAGAGAGAGAGATAGAGAGAGAGAGAGAGACAGGGAACTAAGGCTGGCTGCGAACCCGGATCCTCAGGTCTCCGCCTCCCAAAGTACTGGGATTACAAGCGTGCGCCACCACGCGGCTGCTCAGGCTTTATTGATAGATGGTCAGAGCAGAGGAATGAGGCAAAAAGAAGCTGGAGGCATGAAGGAGGAGTGCAAACACACAATGGTTAGTCAGCAGGCAGGCCACAGGGGCACAAGAAACACAACCGATTGCTTGGTTCTCTGCAGCATTTTCCAGGCAGGTATTGTCTCAGAGCAGTCCTTCAGGGCAGCAGTGGGTAAACTTTTTCTAGAAAGAGCCAGACAGTAAATATTTTAGGCTTTTTAGAGCATGTGGTCTCTGTCACAATTATTCAATTCTGCTGGTGTAACATGAAAACAGCCATACACAATCTGTGAATGTATGGGCACACCTGTTCCAATAAAACTTTATTTATAAAAATAGGAGGCAGGCCAGACTGACCCTCTGGCTGTTGTTTGAAAGGACACAGGAATAGGTCTTATTGCTGTTCTTGCAAATAATTAGTGGGAAAACCCATCACAAATGCTATAGTGTAGCACAGTATTTGAACTTGAAAATGTTAAGAGGACTCATAGAGTCATAGGTTATACAAATTGGACTCAGTTCCAGGAACTACTGCTGCTGGCACTGCAGTAGTGGATGCTGAGATGCCGATGCTGTGGGGATAAGGGACATGGTGGCAGCTTGTGCTGTACACATACTGGGGACTGGGACCCTGGTGGGGCTGAGCCCATCAGGGAAATCCCTAAACTGGGTCTGGTAATGAATGCAATTTAAATAAAAGCTAAAGCACTCCAAAAAGGAAATCTAGGTGAGGAGGGCCACTTCAAACATACTTATGTGTGCTTCGCTTTAAAGCTGGTCAAATTACCACCACCATAAAACTGTTCAGAACACCTCTGAATGTTGCTGAAGGCACCTTCTTCTTTTCTTAATGACCAAGCCTTCAATGGCTACTGAGAAAATTGGGACATTACCAACATTTGAGGGGAATACCTAAGACATCATAGTTGTTCCCTCCAGGTATCCCTTGGGGTTTTTGTAATCAGCAGAATAGTTAGTTGGGTAGATGGCCAGGAGCCATCTGCCCTTTGTGTCCCATAGCAGTGGGCCATACCCAGGCACTGTGGTCAGAGATCAGGGGTTCAATTCCTGGTTTTGACTTGGGGCAAGTTAATTAATCTGTCTCTCAGCCTATTTCCATTTTTGTATAATAGGAAAATAATACCTATTGCTGTGAAGATTAAATAGGATAGTCTTAAACTAACAAATACAGTGCCTGACGCACATAGGCATTCAACAAATGTGCACTATGGTCTACTCTTCGTGTGTGTAGTTAATAAAGCTATTCTTATACCCAGGGCAAACCTCTGGAGACGGGGTTTCTTGTGGGTGGCATATTCTGTCTCCATTCTAATCTTTATCAGGTACAATTGTAAATACACATGTGTGAGTGACTTCTCTTTAAACTTCAATTTTACCATCTGTCAAATGGTCATATTTTATACCTACCTATAGGATCTTAACAAGATTTAGTAAGCATATGATGTATCCAAGACAATCTTACTAAAGGATCTTACCAAGAATTAATAAGATATTTTGATGACTTAAGAAGTGTATGAAGTATTTACTACAATATTTGACACATACTAGGACTCAACTCACTAGTAGCTACAATTATTACAGTTGTAATTCATAATTCGTATTATATAGGAGTGTAATCTAAAAAATAAAATCAGTCATTGTTTAGTGTCTCTATCTTTACTCTCTCTCTCTCTCTCTTTGGTACTGGGGATTGAACTCAGATGCATCCTACCTCCGAGCTACATGCCCAGCCCCCTTTATTTTTTGTTTTGAAACAGGGTCTTGCTAGGTTGCTGAGAGTCTTGAGAAATTGCTGAGGCCATCCTCAAACCTGTAATCCTTCTGTCTCAGCCTCCCAAGTACTGGGATTATAGGTGTGCGCCACCACCAGGCTCTCTGTCTTTTCTCAATAGCCTCTTCCCATAAAGATATAACAGGTAGTGAGCAAAGTAACCAAGTCTGTGAATTTATTATTTCTACTTCATTCTTTATTGGAGTTGGCTGACAGTATCAGGACCGTTATGAACATTGTACTGTGTAGTAGGCTACACTGAACAGTTTAAAAGGACACAGGCCTTAGTAGCCCTAATCACATGATGCTGTAGTGGTGGGAAGGAGAGTGAAAACTGGCTTCTTTCAAGCTCCAACTACTTCCCAGATACTGAGCTGGTTTGTTTTACATATAGTTAATAACCACAGCAGTCCTAGGGACAGGTGCTTTTGTTGTCATTTCCAGAGGGTTTGTGCAACCTCCCCAAGGCCACAGAGCCACTCCGTGACCCAGCTGAGATCCTGACTGGTCTGATGCCAAAGACCTTGCATTATATCCAGACTAAGCTCCTGCGTGGGAGTAGAAGTCACACAATTTCCAGCTCTGCCTGGTTCATCAACTCGGTTGGTGACCTTGAGAACATCATACAAATTTCCTCATATCTAAAACGTGGCGATTTCCTCATATTGACAAAAAATGTGCTGGTTTCCTCATATATCAAATGAGGTGATTATATTCTCTGCATCTTAAGTTCACTCCACATCTACAATCCTATGCATAGTGATTAGAAGAAGAAATGAACATAATGATAATAGCAATGCATCTGTGGCCAGGAAGGAGCCGGGGGCAGGCGCCGCTGGGGAGAGACAAGCTATGCTCCCTCGCTTCTTATCCCTGACCCGACAGCTTGAGATACAGATGCCTGCACTCTGCAGATAAGCTGCAGCTTTTAAAACATAAGCTAGATCACATCACTCAATATCATTTGGTCTCGGTCCCTGTGAAGGTCCTTCCACTGGCCTGCCAGGCTCCCCCAACCGCTGTGTCACCATTTCCCTTCGGGCCTTGCCTCCTACTCTGTCCTCACTCACTCGACTCACCATGTAGACGTCCTGGCTAGTCCCGGAGCACACCAGAGCATGGTCCTGACTCAGAACATCTCATTTGCTGGTTCCTGGTGCCGAAGTCGCCTCCTTGGGGTCTTTGATGAGATGATGCTTGCTTCATGAGGCCTTCTCTGACCACCTGTTTACAACCACAAACCCCTCCTTCCCCAGCAACACCTAAACCACCCACTGTCCCATTGGCTGCAGAGCATTTATGACCATCAAATACACTACACCTTTTGCTTTTAATTTTTATCAAATCTCTATCTTCCCTTCTATCTGGTGGAGGAAAGGTTTTGCCTCTATTGGTCACCATTGAATCGCCTATGACTTGAACAATCCTAGCATATATCAGATGAGTGAATAATCAGTATTTGAAAAATATTAAATAAAACCACATAGCATTATATAAGTACACAGAATTCTTGTAGGAGTAACCTAGAGGTTCCCATTCACCAGTTAATTTTGCTATATAATATAACATTTATCTTAATTCTTATCAATCTGTAAAATATATCCAAATTTTGGGTGAAGGATGAAAGGGTGGTTTAGAAAGATACCAAATTAAGAAATATCTGTAGATTTCAGTTTTTTTATCAACAGTACTCAAAGTGAATTATAATTTATGTGTAAGCAAATGCTTAAAATTTTGAGTTTATATATTCTGTGGAAGTGCTACATCATGGCTATCCAAATCATTAAGACATCCTCAAAACAAATTAACATATATTGCAGATTTCCAAAAAAAGGGAAGAAACTAGTTGAAACTTTTTCTAGTTAAATTTCACTAAAATGATCTTGATATGTCGCTGACTCCGGTATTAGGAAACTTCTTTTAATGATTTCTGACAGAACCTCTGACTATTTTAGCCAGTGCTTCCCAGCTTCAATGCACATGTAAATCAGATCTTGTTAAAATGCAGATTCTGGTGAGCCCACCCAGTGTTGTGTGCATATGTTCCTATCACTCTGAACTTCATTACAATGTGAGGTTACAATGCACCAATAAAAGCAAATTTCAAAAAAATGAAGATTCTAATTAAGTAGGTTTGGGGTGGGGCCTGAGAGTCCCCATACCTAAAAACCATACAGGTGATACTCATGTTGATCCTCAGACCACTTGAAGTGGAGCCAAATTCTTGATATATCTGTCTTCTCCTAATATTACCATTATGGGTCAAATGGACTCAAATTAGGGGAGACATTCATTAGTACATTGGCCAACTGACGTCATTTGGTGCCAGAATGAAATAAAGAGAAAAAGCTTTCTGGTACAGATAGCACATCAACTGGAGAAGTCAGTGAGAGGTAGGGCACTGATTTGCAGTCTTCCCCTTATAAAGCATGAGGTGTAGCTGATATTTAATTAGATATAGTGAGGCATCCTGACTCTTCTCCAAGACTAGAATCTGTTTCATCGCTAGTACCCTAGCGTCCAACAGGACCTAAATTCTTTAATTGCAATTTCCTTTTTTTTCTAATAACACAGCCAGGGAGGGAAGTGGACTGAACACCTTAATCCGTAAAATATGCAGTGAAAGTAAATGAGGTGGAGGAGGGCAACCACAGCTTTGTTTTTTTTTTTTTAATGCAACCCGTTTAGGACTCACACAGAAATGAACAGAAGCTCGTCTCTTTTTGCCATTGCTTATTCTGCGGGGCTCATAAAACATTGAGGACCAGGGTCGACTCAAGTAGTTTCGCACACCTAGGACTCAGTTTTGCAGGTGGAGCGTAGCTCAACGGTGGAGCAGCCTATGCTACTGCAGTAATTCTATTGACTAAACACATCCACCGGCGCTGTCTTCCCTGGCAGGAGTTGTGTTTGTTTGAAGTGGGTTTAGCAAACTTCTTCGGTAGTGGTATGGACAGCAGTGAGTAACCGATTCTCGCTTGACTCTGTTGACAGGAAAATATGAGAGGAGAGCAGAGTCACATTTGTCTTTCTGTGTCTAGGAAGCTCAGTTGCTGGGATTCTGAGGTGGATAATGAATCCAAATATGTCTTTATGCTACTCTGAAAAGTAGAGTTGTTTTTTTTTTTTCCCTGAGCAGGGAAGACTTCAATCAAATTACTTTTGTGTCTTGTCTTTTGGTTTCTGACACAGGGGTTTGAATCAGTCTACTTGACGAAACTACTGTGGTAAAGAGAGAGGTCAACTGCTGTGTCCCTAACTGCTTCCAGGTTGGATGCCAACAAAATCATCTTGAATTACTCTCTTACTACTTGTGCAGTCTTAGGTTTCTGCCTTCTCCATGTCCACCGAAGAGAGGATGGTCTCCATTTTCTAATGTAACCAGGATGACATTCTATAGCAAGACAGTGTCCTCTGACTGTTGAATCAATTGCCTCATCCTTTCTCGCCTCCCCAGTCATAAAACCAGTTCCTCTATTTAGATGACACTAAAGACCTCGGTTTTATCCACTCTTTTAAGCAACATCAGGAAGTTAAGACAAATTATGTCTTCCTTATCTTCACATAAAAAACTCATCACATGACAAATGTGGCTTTATATTTCTTCCCAGTAGAGCCCATCATGAATGTTAGAGGGTTCACAGTTTGGCATATTTCTGCAAAGCAGTCTTATTTTATTAGCTTCATAACAAGTAAGCCCATATTGCCTCTGTCCTGATCCATTTTCTCCTGAGCACATAGGTTTTCAGTTTTGTTAGACTTTCTTCAATGTGAAGAGCCAGATTTGGAGAACAGAATATGATTCTGATACACTAAACAATGTTACTACTTTCCTACAGAATTTTCCTTCTGAGTTTGGTCACATAATAATAGTTAATATTCATATAGCTCTTATGACATACCAGGCATGGAAAAGATTTTTCCTGTCATTAACTCATTTAAACTTTAAAACTTCTCTATAGGGGAGATACTATTTCTCTGCTCTCCAGGTAGGAAGCTGAGGCACAGAGAAGTTGAGAAAGTAGTTCAAGGTCACACAGCTAGCAGGTGCTGGAGAGCTCCGCTGTGAACCAGGCGACCTAGACCATAATATATACGTCTAACCTCTGAGGTATTGTTGTCACAAACTAACACAGACTCATGCTCTACAACTTTCAGTGCCTATTAAGTTACTTTTTTTCTTTCTTGAATCCTATTTGATTGTAGAAGTTCTTTGATTAACTGGTAACCAAGTCATTTTTCATACCAACTGTCTTATCTTTTTGATAAGATTAAACTTTATTGTTTATATCATCTCATAGTTTTTCCTTCCCCCAAAGTCTCAATATTCTCTTCACAGTGAAAACAATTCTGTTTTTCACTTTCTAACAGATTCCATGATTATGTAATTTAAAAATAGAGTAATTTTTAAAGATAAATATGGAAAACTTATTCAGGTATGTTTTAGCATTTGAAAATAATCAACACAAAAATGGTTAATGTGAATTGAAGGCAAGAGCTTTACATGTCTGAGGAAGTAATTTGTATATCAGAAGTCCCATTTCCCTTTTATAGGCAGGCAATGGGCACACAAGCCTTCTATGACATGCAAGTAGATTCACTTAATGGCTTACCAGATCCAGCGCCAGTCCTGGATTATGAACACAGCCCTGTCTGTTGCTATGTCGATGATGAATTGTAATAAATGTGTTCTAGGACATTTGATCATATCTGCAAAGAGACTCAGAGAATATGTACCATATAGCATGAAAGGAAGTTGCAAACGTTTCTGGTTAAGTAAAATCAATGTGTGTGTGTGTGTGTGTGTGTGTGTTGTGGAGGTCTTCATCCATCTTTCTGTCTTTTAATCCTTAACTATGAAAACTGCATGATTCTTTTGTCATGAAATTCACTTTCAAATCTACTAAAATATATCTTAGGATATGTCACTATCATTAGATGACAGCTTTGTTTTATTTCATTTCATAGCCTTGACTTTCTTTCAATTCATTTTTACCAGGGCAACTTATTGAATGAATGCATTTTACACAACAGTAATTGTTGAATTCTGGTGTGTGTGTGTGTGTGTGTGTGTGTGTGTGTGTGGTGTACATTTAGGGGCAAACTTGTGTTTCAAGGTGGAAATTTGGCATTCCAAGTTCCAGTCAGAATTATTTTTTATGGCTTAGTAATAAACCACAAAAACATAGCTTTATAATGTAAATGCTGACATAACCTTTTCATATACCCGGCTATAAATCAAGGTGCTATAAAACTCCATGTTTGAAAAGTCAAGCAAGGTAGAATACCAAGTTAATGTTTGTCAAGAGAAAAAGAAAGGTTATTTAGTTAAGCACATTCAGTTTCAATTTTGAATGAAATAGACACCGAGTATCTTTAGTAACAAAGCGTGAAAGGGTCATCACATACAAGTGAAATTAATTTCAAAAATATTCTTTAAGCAAGAGAAACAAAAAAGACGCTTCAGTCAGGGGTTTACTGTTTTCCAATCCCAAATCAGTGCTCCTGGGAGTGACTTCCCCAAGGAGCTAAGCTGTTGTCGTGCGTGTTTTGCTGGCAGTTGCAAAGGTACTGTTTCTTTCCAGCAACTGCGAAAAGCTAAACAGCATAGAGAGTCCAATGGAATATTACGCCAGCAGAATTCGCATTGAACACTTGATGTCATGTGTCATTTGACACTGGCTTTCCCATCAGGTCATTTCAGGATAAGGTATTAGTGAAAAAGCATAACCCCGCTCACTGGGTAAATACACTGCTGACAAGTTTCGGGGGTTTGGCTGGCATTGCAAAGTTTATTTGAGTTAATCTTTATTCTCATTGGCCTGCAGAGCTCAGTGAAAACTGGTTTTTCTGTGAGCACTTTCATTGTTTCCTGATTCTCCTGGTATCAGAAACGCCAGAAGAAAAGAACTTGAGAGACAGGATTTTATAGAATTATTTTTTTAGCTAAGAAGGATTTTCTGCAAAAAGGTAGAGACGGTGTATTGTTTATTTGCAACACATGGCAACGGTAGGCTGTGGTTTTTAGCAAAGTCAGTCTAATTGAGTGTGCCGGTGACTTGTTCCTGAGGATTACTTGGAATTTACACTTGCTGCAGTGGGTTCCAAAGAATTCCTATTGATTGATTAGATAGGAAGAGGTACCACGGGATGAAATCTATTCTGGAATAGGACTGTGGATCTGCAGAAAGTTTGTTGTATTTTTAAACTCAATCGACAGTAATTGAGCTGAGAATGTGTTAAGCTGAATAAATAAAAAATAAAAAAAAACCAACACAGCATTGTACTAGCATCTTAGGGTTAGAAGAGACAGCATAAATTATATGATGATTCTCAAATTTCTATATATCATACCTCACCATTTGCTGTGAGAAAGCCCTGAATTCTTTCCTGAGGTCATGTGCCTATGCTTATAAAATTCTGTTGATGCCTTAGGAATGGTCCTGGGCAGCTCATGTTCCATTTAGATCACTCTGGCTAAGTGTGCTACTGTGCTTAAGAGAGTTGGTTGAGTTTTGGTCTGGGGTTTCCATTATACATTCAAAGAATAATAACCAAGCAGAAAAATAAGGGCCAACTTGGTTAATGGTTGGGCAAAGGGAAGCACCCTTTCTTTGGGCTTTGTTAAAAGACAGATTTGAGAATGTGCTTTAAGCCTGGAAGCCTGATGAGGCCTTTCAAACCTGTGCGGCTCCCCTCCCACAGAGCAGCACTAGGGGAGGCGTGGGCAGGTCTTTCCTTCTCCAGGAGCAGAGGCGCTACTGTGGGTAGGAGGAGAATCACTTTCCAGCTCTTTCTGCCAATGGGCTCCTTTGCAGAATGCCCACTCCAAGCAACCTCCAGATGTGCTTGAATACCTCACCTCCATAAAGGGGGCACTAAGAGGCCTGGCAGTCCACTGTGGTTCAGGATATTGTCAGGAAGTTCTTATCTGGAACCAGATCTGTCCCTTGATTTCCGCCATGTGTCTTGCTGCTATGCTACGGGCAGCAAAGAACAAGTGTGATCATGTAGATCATGTAGCCGATTCCCAGATAGTCCCAGATATTTGATTCCCAAACATGGCATCCAACCACAAAATCCAAAGGCATTCTAGAAACAGTTCAAACAATGTTATGTCCATGTATGAAGGGATCACTACCAATCTCCCTAACTGGTGCAGGGAGAGAGGAAGGGGAGCAGGGTAGGATATGGAGGGATATTCACCAAGTGATGTGCGCAAGTATATTTGTATTAATTTGAATCTCACTATGATGTATAATGACAATGCACCAATAAAAATAAATAAAAAAAGAAAAAGTATCGAGAAAGAGAGAGAGAGAGAGAGGAAGTATTTTCTGAAATTAGAAGAGCACTTCAGATCAGTTTCTCTTTGGAAGCACTCTTACCCTCATCACGTTGTGGGAGGGGAAATTCCGTTTAGAGACCAGGAGGAGTGGCTGTGATTGGCAGGGCTCCCAGCAGCGCTGGGGAGACTGGACGAGGCCTCTGTCTCCTCTCCTTAGCCAGCAGCGAAGGCTCCTGCCCCTCTCAAGACTGAATTTCTGTACAGTCAGGAGGGCTGGTGCACAGTGAAGCCACAGAGAGCCAAGAAAATAAAGAGTCAGATGTCCCAGCAGCTTTCAGTGCGTCCCGATTCTCACCACCCCCAGAGCAACCATGAAAGTAGGAGGGACCAGATGAAGACATTTAAAAATTGGTTCTGCTCCACAGTGATCCGGTGCAAGCTGGGGCTCGGCTGCTCTGAGGTGGTTAGAGAGGATCCTCTCTGGCTGGAGCTGGGAAGTTGATGTGGCAGCTTCACTCCCTCTCAGACTTCTCTGACACACCCTAAGTCTGAGATAGGGAGAATGAAACTTTATTTTTGAAAACATATTTACTCTAACATACAATCTAATGAAACCAAATACCATGGAAATTCAGCAGGAGTGAGTGTTCAGCATAGCCATGGCCGACTTCTGGTCTTTCGCACAGATCTGTGACTGAGGGAAGCGTGTGGGTGTTTGTGTCGGATCTGTGCCATTTATTGGGTTTACGGTGAGATGCGTGTGTGTCGAGAATTCCACTTAGCCCGGGCATTACAAGGGGAGAAAGGAGGTACACTCATGTGTGGTGTGGAACGAACCCAAACAAACCCCTTCACGATGTAAAGACGCGCACTCTTTCAACTGTGTACTAACTGCTGGGGATGGATTATATACACCAGAGAACTTTCTCTGATGTGGATCTCTGATAGCATATGTACTGCTGCACAACCATTTATGTGACAACCATTTTGGTAGGGAATTATCAATTGAGTCTTTTTTTTTTTTTTTGGTCCTGAGGATTGAACCCAGGAGCATTCTACCTTGGACCAATACCCCCAGCCATCCCCCCTTTTATTTTATTTTTATTGAAACAGGGTTTTGTAAAGTTGTTGAGGCTGGCTTCGAACCTGCAGTCCTCCTGTCTCAGCCTCCCAAATATTGTGTTACAGGCATGCACCACTGTTCCTGGGCCCAGTTGAGTACTTTACATGATCATTAAATGAACATTCATTGAAAAGGACAAGTGTGACAAAAAGTAAAGATAAACTTACATTCTAGTCATCTGCCTATGCCTTCCCAAAATGTGAGACCCTGCAATCGCCTCGGATTAATCTAAGGTCTTCCAAGTTCTTTAACAACTTTGGGAGTTCAGTAAGAGTGTTTGGGTCTGTCCAAGGTAAGTGTTGAGTGGATACAGTTGAAAGAGCAGTAGATACAACTTCCTTTATTTCTTTCTCATTATATCACATGAAAGTTTTTGTTCTTGGCCAGATACATAAAGAAAAAAAAAAACCCACAACAACAGAACTCTAAATGATGATTGAGAAAATGCCATGCAGCTTCAGAACTCTCTTACATTGTATCCTAATGACTATATGACATACAACCCTAAAGTAGTATAACTTGAAAACAAAAAACAAACAAAAACTGAAACCCTTAAAACATACCAAGAAAAACAAGTGTGCATTATCTCTTTTGAAGCAATTATCTTGGCATGCTGGCACTTAACTCAGGAATTCTGAAATTATTGAAAACCATTTTTAGTCTCGCTACAGTTCCAGGAACATCGGTCTGAATGTCTTAGAGCAGGCCTTGTTGTAGTCTGGTACATGTATCTTGTCTAGTAGCTTCATTTTAGGGAGAACCTTGAAAGACCAAGTGATTTGTCTAAATCAGAGAGTTGGAACTAGAACCAAGATTTGTTTTCCAGAAGAGCATTTTTTTGCCACAACCTCCTTCTGCCTTTTGTCTTCGTGGGTGGACTTAATTTTAGGGGGAAAAAAGCATAAGTTATTCAAAGCCAAGTCTAGTGAATAAGATGGATGATCAACTCAGTACAATGTGGCAAACATTCATTGGGCACCAACTGTGTGCGAAGCATCCTGACAGGTATGGAGCTGGATCCAAGAGCTCCTGAGGCCCTGGGTCATGACCTTAAATTAACTATAATTGACAGACGAAGAAAATGAGCTGTGATTACAGTGTCATTGAGAGTCCTTTCCTTGGGTTCCTGACTTGGTATTATCTCTCTTTAATCAATTGATTTGGATTTACAAATCAGTAGAGAAATAATCCACTTTAGTTAAGTACCTATTTGTGTGTGTGTGTATGTGTGTGTGTGTGTGTGTGTGTGTATGTGTGTGTGGGTGTGTCTGTATGTGTATGTGTGCCCTTCTTTTAAATTCATGACAATGGATTGGAATGAACAAAGTTGTTAGCTCATGAAAATCATTATGAGTCTTTAAAATGAAAACAGGAACTAATATTTTAGGTAAGGGTACAATTATTATTTTTTATAAAAGCTGTTAGAATTTTTAGGATATTTGTATACTGCCAAGTTACTATGTGGGTACCTTTGGGGAAACAAAATGAACACATCCAATCTGTGGTGACAGACCTTTAATCAATCCTGTGCTATACGAGAGACTTTCAAATCTGGTCAACTCTTTAACCTGCTGCTTTTTAAAATTCCAAAATAAAGATAACAAATACTTTGTTAATCTAGAATGTCTATTTCCATTAACTTTTATTATGGTGATATAACTAGCTTAAACACACAGGTCATTGTCTACATCATTTTCTACAATCTGTATAATGAAATAAATGTCTTTTTATAAGAACATCTATTTTTTTGTGGTGCTAGTTATTGAACTCAGGGTCTTAGCATGCTAGGCAAGTGCTTTACCAATGATAAACACCCCCAGCCCAAGAAGACCTTCCTATTGGCCTACCATCAATAGACTTTTGAGTTAGTTGTCTACTAATAACATGCATGTAGGAGATTAACACTTGTTGAACACACATTAGATGTCTGGCCCATTTTATAAACGGTTAATTATTTCATTTGTGCATTTAATCCTCATAGTAATGCCTGAGGTTTTCCTAACTCAGTAAGGAAATGGAGGCTCAGAGAGGACAATAAATCATGAAGGTCCCACATGAGAAAGTAACCATGTTGAAATTGAAACCAGATCTGTGGGCTGCTAGGTTGTGTTCTTTTTCCTGCAACTTCTGTATCTGCTTCTTTGTGTCAGAGACCTCGAAGTCTTTCCCTATTACAATTAAAGCTATATATGGCAAGATGACCGGCCTCACAGTGGGGGGGTGAGTTGGGAATAAATGGCAGAGAAATAAACAATGGAAATTAGTTAGGTGGTCTAGCAACTTCCAAATCTAGTCCTTGGCCTGTTGCACATCCCAGAAGGACGTCTGAGGGATACAGATGCACAGAACATAATGTCTGGTGAACAGGAACACTTTACTCATTTCGATGTCTTCCATAGTTCTGTGCATTTCCTTGGGGACCTAAGTGTTAACTTGCAGAGAACCCCAAACTCTTGCTTAGGCCAGAAGTTGGCTAAGTCGTCTCCTGTTCCCTTTGCTTCTCTCTGATTCCCACTTGAGTTCTGCATGATTCCAATATGTCCCCTGAATTCATGTGTTTGGACAATTAGACCCCATGCAGCGACATGGAGAGGTGGGGGCCCTTGAGAGGCGAGTAGGGGTTAGGCCATTCCTGAGGGGTGGGCTCTGGCTTGTGAGGACGCCCCTCGTTCTATTACTTCCTCACACATCTGCTTTGCCCTTTCACTTTTTGCTTTGAGCTGAAGGAAAATAAGGCCTTCAGTAGCACCATGCTCTTGGGCTTCCGAGCTTCTAGAACTGTGAGCCCATCAACCCCTGTTCATTAAAAACTACCCAGTCTTAGGAAATTTTTTTTACAGGGACAGAAAATGGATCAAAACAGTCAAAACAGCTTCTAAGAAGATGCAAGATAGAGAGAAACTTATTCTTAAGTGGAGCTGGTGGCTGGTTCTACTTTACTTTGTGAGGAAGAAGCAAATCTAGAGACAGGTGTTTGGGTTCTTTCCAAGAAAGAGCAAGTTCTAGATTTCTGGGTCTGCCAACCTGAACCTTCTGGAACACTCCAATTTTAACTCCTCTTTTCATCCTTGTGAAAATTATTATTGTAGGGGCCAAAAAATGTTCTTGTTTATAATACATCCATAGGAGATACATTAAGGAGAGTGGAAATGGAGGTGAACGTATAGCTATTTGCTTCCCTTAGATATCAGGGAGCAGTATGCATTGATTTGATGGATATCCAAAACCCACAATACCGTCATTACTCATTCCTGTGCACTAACCTTCTGAGTTAACAAACCCAGATCTAATTTAATGTCGGGTGAAATCGTTTCAACAGAAGGGTAAAAGAAATACACAAGAATCACATTGACCATATTCTCAATGCATTTTAACAGAGAAGACTAACATACAATTAGGATTGAATATCTTCAGAGAATAATGTCATTCCTGAAATATCTGAAACAAGTATTCTTAAACCTGTAGCTGATGGATCTTACTAATGGATACAATAATTATAGACTTCCAACTCTTTTATTCCAAATATACCACTAAGGCTATATCAAATTTCTAAACACATAGATGAAGTCAAACTTATTAGCCCATGCAGATAGTTCCCAGTCCATATTATATAAGCAGTACTATATATGTATGTGCTTCTATGAAGATAGGCCCATATGTCCTCCCTCCCTCCTTCCCTCCTTCCCTCCTTCCTCTCTGTCTCTCTCTCTCTCTCTCTCTTTCTTTTCTTTTCTTTCTTTCTCCCAGGGGTACTAATTTGCCACTGAGCTATATTCCTAGTCCTCTTTATTTTTTTATTTTGAGACAGAATGCTGGCCTCAAATTTGCCAGCCTGTTGTTTCACCCTCCCAAGTCCCTAAGATTACAGTGTGGATCACCGTACTCAGCTTATCTTTTTCATGTATAGGAATGGAACTTCACTGGTTGACCTTGTTAGAATAAATGGATAAGCATGGGTAAGGAGTTTTGAAGATGTCTTGATGAATAGAGATAATTCTGGGATAAAACACTTGAGTCCCAGTAGATAAATATAACTATTTTATCAGCTATAGATACAGTTTTTCTTGCTCCTTTTATTTTGCTTCCTGTTGGTGTAATACACAGGAGTGTGTTTTATGTGTTTGTTTTGTAAAATCTAATTCAGTGCGGCAGATACTATTACTTGACTGGTCAAAAGATATAACCTATTCCTGGATAACAAAATCCCAAGTTGGCCTTGGTAGGCCATGTACTGGCTGTAGAAAATGAATCACGATTGGCCCATTGTGACAGCTTTTTCTGCTTTTCTAGCACTCCTTGCAGTGAGAGATGGCCGTGTGACCCAGTTGGGGGCAGTGAGGCATACGAGGAATTCCTCTTGGTGCTTATTTTTCCTCTTTGACTAAAGTAATAATGATGATGATGATGATGATGATGATGATGATGGCCCTCTTCCATCTGCTGCCTTCCTCCTTCTTGCCTGAGACCCTCAAATAGGAGTGTGATTCTTTGAAGGATAGCAGTTATCTTGCAATCATGGGGTACCAAGCTGAAGAAAAGGCTCTTCACTGTGGATGTGACAGAGCAGAAAGATGGCTGGTGGACCGGTTGCATCCCACATGGAACCGCCACCCTCCAGAATGAGCAGATGGTCCCGGGTGGTGAGGTCGAGGATGCAGGCAACTCCAAAACATTTAGATATGTCACAACAGGGGGAGCCTCAGGGGCCTTGAGGATTATCAAAGACAGCATGAATGAAGGACACTCTGCTCAGGATTCCAAAAGATGGTACCAGATCAGGTGTTATTCAAACTGAGATGGATTTAAAAATCTCATAGGAAAGGAATCCAAGCAGAGAAACCGGCAGGTGTAAAAGCAGGCCAATAAGAGAAGATGGCCTGACTGCTGAGTTTCTGGTGTGCAGTTTAGGAAAGATGAGGTTACGGAGGAGGGCAGCCTTGATCCTGAAAGGATTTTTATGATAGATTGAAGACTGTGCAATTTATTATAATGATGAAGAACTGCTATCAAGGAAGTGTCATATATTACTATATATAATAAATTTCATATTATATTCTAGAAGTTTCAGAACTTGGAGCCAAAAAGAGATTGGTGTGAAGAAGAGCACAGAGGACATAATACCTATTTAATCCTCTAACAAAATACACAAACTTCACTGACCATGTGTTACTTGGGGCAAGTGATATGTTAGGGAGAGGTCCTCTTGTTACCAACCGGAAGTTCTCATACACAAAAATGAGGGAGGGGACAATGTCTCTAGATATGAAACACTGATATAGATTCTTTTTCAAAAAATGTAATATACTTTTATTGGTGCATTGCAATTATATATCATAATGAGGTTCAGCGCTGTAGAAACATACATGCACACAGCACTTGGAGTGTTCCCCTCTGCATCCCCATCCCATTCCCCTCTCCCTGAACATGTTATTGAGATTGGTATTGGTAATTTCATATATGTACATAGCATTATTTTAACTGCTTCCTTCATCGAGTCCCTCCCACATCCATCCCTTAATCTCCTTCCACTATTTGATTGGAATCTCTCCTCTTTATCTGAAATCCCTTTTGTTTCCCAATTTCTCTCTAGCTTCCATATATTAAAGAAAACATACAACCCTTCACTTTTTGAGACTGGCTAATCACACTTAGCATAATATTCACTAGTTCCATCCATTTTCCTGCAAACGTAATAATTCCGTTCTTTATAGCTGAGTAAAATTCTATTGCGTGTATATACCACCGTTTCATAATCCTTCTGATGACGGACACCTAAGCTGGTTCCATACTTTGGCTATTGTGAATTGTGCTGCTATAAACATGGGTATGCATGTATCATTATAATATTCTGACTTCAGTTCCTTTGGGAAGATGCCCAGGAGTGGTACAGCGGGTTCATGTGGTGGTTCTATTTGCAGTCTTCTGAGGAACCTCTGCACTGATCACATGAGGTAGATTCTTACACGGGAGCCTTGACACCAGCTGGGAGCAGAGGCTCTCCTCAGGAATGGCAGCTTTCCTCGAAGTCCAGGACAGTCTCACTGCATGTGGTGGGCATCTAGCAAGAAAGCGTTTCTGGCTTCCTTTGGGTGATAACAGTGTTCTCAGGGCCATTGATAAGTGGGACTAGTGTAACCACAGGAATGCCTGCTGATAACAGGAAAGTAGACTGCCATATTCCTGAGCCATGGCTGACATCTCTCCATCCACCACCAAGGTGTAAACACCTGACGTTTTACCTATTAGGGGGTGAGTATGTAACTGTAGAGAGTATGTGTATATGCATGCGCATGTGCGTGCACGTGCATATATGTATATCTGTGTGTGTGTAAGACAGAGAGATGCAGAGGGGAGGCACAGATCCTCCCTGTGTACAGGTATGTGGTGCTCCAGAATCCTGTCACCACGCCTCTGGGGAATACCATTTTTTGTTTTTAATTAATTAATTTGTATTGGCGTATTATGATTATACACATTAGTGGAATTTGTTACACATCTGTATGGACACATACATAATTTGGTTAATGTGAATGATTATCACCCCTTCTTCAGATATCTGCCAGATGCCAGCCTTTACCTTCTGGTACTTTTGCTTTATCATCCTGAAAGAGCAGTGGCCTTGCTGCTCACAAGGGAGCTGGGCTCGCCATGTTCTCTGCCCCACTCCATCCTCCTTTCCCATTACTTTTCTATAAACATTTTGTGTTTGTGTGAACACATGCTTGCTGTGCACATGCTGGCCACTTTTTCCAGGCCATTCTTCCTCCCTTGTCTGCTTGGTGGAACCTTGTTTATCCTTCCAGAACAACTCAGGAGTCTTGATCCAGGAAAGAGATTCTCTCTCTTGCCAGTACCACACAGAAATGACCACTGCCTACTCTAGGTTACTTTGACCCATTGGACCCCTCATTATTTATGTCTTTATAGGTCTCTCTTACACTAGACTGGGCCATGAGATCTTGAAGTGTGTTTTATTTGTGTCTCTATCCTCAATGCCTGGCATTCTATGGTAAATACACAATATATGTTTCCTACTGAAAATTAAGGACTGAATAATTTTTTAGAGAAATAAGGCTATTTTTAGATTTCTTTTTTTTTTCAGTACCGGGGATTGAACCCAGAGGCATTCTGCCTCTGAGATCCACCTCCAGCCCTATTTTTTTATTCTTTATTTTGAAACAGGGCCTCACTAAGTAGCTGAGGCTGGCTGCGAACCTGCGATCCTCCCGTCTCAGCCTCCCAAGTACTGGGATTACAAGCGTGTGCCACCACGCCTGGCTTTATTTTTAGATTTCTTGACGAATGCCTTTGGTAGGCTTGGGAATGCAAATACACTAGTTGGTAAAATTTCTTGTTAAAAATAAGAAGTTCAAAGTACCTTAGTTAGCTGTGAGCAGCAAAAAGTAATAGTAGTAAGTAAGTCATGTTGATAGTGTGACCCTTGATACAGTATGACAAGAATGGCACTTTTCTTCTGTGGTCTTCCTTCCCCAAATTCATAACCTCAATCATGAGAAAAACCCCAGACAAATTCAAATCAGGGGACATTCTACAGAAAAAAATCTGACTAGTACTCCTCAAAACTGTCATAGTCACTGAAATCAAAGAAAGTTTAAGAAACTATCACAGCCAAAAATAGTTGTCTAAGGAGATAATGATGACTAAGTCTGGCGTCCTGGATGGATCCTGGAACAGGACAGTGGCATCAGGGCCAGACTGAGGAGATCTTGATGAAGCATGGACTTTAGTTAACAATAACATGTAAGACTGCTTCGTTAATGATAAAGATGTAGCATGTTAACGTTAAGTGGTTGAGAATAGAGGAAACTGGGTGCAGGTATATAGAGACTTTCTATACTATCTTTATAATTTTTCTGTAAGTCTGAAACACTTCTTAAAAAATAAAACATACAGGTATCGCCATAAGCTATTGCAGGAGAAAAAGGTGATGGAAGCTTAAATATAGAAGACTCGGAATGGAAAAATGTTGAGTAATTAACACCAGGCTAAGTTTTTCAAAGGAATGTGAGATTCTACCATCATCCTCATTGGTGTGCATGTTCTCTCTCTCTCACACACAGACAGACAGACAGACAGACAGATAGACAGAAAGATGCCACCTGCCACAGAAGTTGAATGTTCACCTCTCTCTACACAAAAGTGTGTGGCAGGAAAGGTAACCACTGACACCCAGGGACAAAAACAGCCAATGGAGGGAGAGAGTACAGAGCAGAATGAAAGATGAGGTGAGCAAAATAGGTTGTTGATTCATCTCTCCTCCAACCGTAATAGCTGGGGCTCTAATCTATATTTGGAAATTAAAACTATATATAAATTTATTTTGGGTAATATATTTTGGAGTAACACAGGATGGGAGTCATTTCCTTTGACCTGGTCAACTCATTGTAAAATTTTAATGAAATCAGAGACATCTTTCTTGTCTATTGCTGTAACCCGAATACTTGAGACAATGTCTAGCATATGGTAGTCAGTCAACATATATTTGCTCATCAATGAATATATAAGAAGCATCTGCATGACATGATGCTGATGGCAAAGAATTCCATGTCCACGGTCACATCTGTGCCCTTTGCGAACTCTGTCTTGACGACTTTCACAGTTACAAAGTCAGTAAAGGGCAGAACCAGGGCTTGAACCCAGCTCTGTCTGAACAAAGATTTCATGCTTTTTCAGGGCTGATCTGGTACTTTAGTTTCTTTTGTGTTCTTAGTGCCTGACGAGTAAGGGATATTCCACAAATATTTCTTAGAAATGAATATCCTCTTTGCATAAATATTATTTCTGAGCATTCAGTAGGCAGGTTCCTCTAAACCTTGTCCATCAACCCAGGGCTACAGGTGTTTGCAGCTATGATCTCCTTAGGCACTTGCTCACAGCCATAGATGCTGGCCTTGCTCCCTAGGCTTGAGTTAAAGGTAACATGAGCCTAACACTTTTGGCCATACGTGTATATTTCTATCCAAAGTCATGTTCTTTTTTTTTTTTTTGCAGTGCTAAGGATGGAACCCAGGGCCTTGTGCATGCTAGACCAGTCCTCTCCCAAAAGGCCACACCTGCAGCCCCATATTCATTTTTTAAATTCCCTATCTAACTGGGATTTGGCATACATGAGTTATATGATACATATGTGTTTGTGTGTACATTTATATACCTAAACTCGCCTTCCATACCTGATTTCACATGACTGGTAGGCTGGGGATTCCTTCAGGGGATTTTAAGATGATGAGTTGATTTTGTTCTTTTAAGATATAGCACAAAGAATGAGATTCGTGCTTGCAAAGACAACAGAAGGAGCTGGTGCAGAGCCTGTGCTCCTGGTCTGAGAGGTGGGCCTGGGGCCACTTGGAGAAATGATAAGGGCTGGGCGCTGGCAGCACAGGTTTTAGGGGAGAATGTGGGAGCACAGTCCTGCTTCAGGCTCTACGGGAGAGAACTGAGTAGGGGACACTTGCCCGTGGGCCTGTCACTGGAGACCATGTGTGCCCATGGTATGGCCCTTGCTGTCTCCATAGCGAGCATGGGTACAGGCTGTGTCACAGTTCCTGGGCGAGGGAATGGGGACACAGAACTGTGAACAGACATGTTTCTGAGTGCTCAAGGGGACCCATCATAGGATGCCCAGAATGACTGGAAGGTAGTTTGCAGGGTGCTGGAGTCCCACAGCCATGAAGGGACAGTAGTATTACTAAGACTTCACATAGGAGCCAGGCATGGTGGCACACACCTGTAATCCCAGTACTTGGGAGGCTGAAACAAAAGGATAGAAGGCTCAAAGCCAACCCCGGCAATTTAGCAAGACCCTCAGCAACTTAGTAAGAATCTGTTTCAAAACAAAAAAAATAAATAAAATAGGAGTGGGGGTATAGCTAGGAGGTAGAATGCCTCTGGGTCCTACCTCCAATACCAAAACAAAACAAAGAAACAAATAACAACAACAACAAAAGCACTTCACATGGAAAGGAAGACTGAAAGTATTCAGGATTGGGAGAGTTACCCAAGAATGACTAATATATACAAGGAAATGCCTAAGTAGGAAAACCTGAGCCATCTTTTATGGAAGGAGAATTTCATGGAGTCACAGGTGAGTCTGTCTGCTCAGTTTTGGCTTCCTGAAAATTAGAGGATTGGTATGAATGTCGTCACTTGATTTTCTTGATAAGCAGTTGATAACTAGCATTAGCAAGAAAGTTTTGAAATAGGAAATTTCAGTATTAAGGCAACAGTCACCAATCCTCTATGAACCAAAAATAAAAATAGTGATGGTTTCTTGTGGTTAAGAGCCCTAGCAAATCTTAGAGGGCTCTGTTACCCTACAATGTGTCTCTTTCTTTCATGGGATTTTGAATTTGTTTTCTTCCAAGACCTTATGGTAAAGGAAGGGATCTCTGGTTGTCACTTAGAGCCTGGGCCAAGAAGCTTGAGAAAAAGAATCTTAATGGGAATCACAAGCCCAAAAGGAAGTTTGAAAAAAAAAAAAAGCTCAAGCACGTGTATTACATTTAAGAAATTATTTCTTGTCACTTTAAATCCTTTCTGAATTAAAAATATGATAAATAGGCTGAGCTTTAGGGAAATGAGGTAGTCTTCAAATTATAGCTTTATGAAGCTTCAAATTCTGCAATGAAGATTGTAGACAATTTGAATCAAATCAATTCAATTACCATGAAGCTAAAAGTAACTTCTATATTTTTCTGATTAAATGAATTATTTCCTCAGCCTTTGTTTCAATGAAGTATTTCCTTGGGGTTCAAATTAGACATTTCCTTCTGTGCTGACGTGTTTTGAAATAGAGATCTTCACCTCATTATTATACATTTCCCGTTGCTTTGCTCATGGTGGGAACGCGGATCTGTCTGCCTGGGCTTTGTAAGTCTTGCATGGTTTGCCCACAGTAGGAAATCCGTAACTACAGGATGGCTGAGACAGTGGTGTTGCCTGCCTTAAGGACTGCAAAGCCCTGTTGTCATTTCCTCTCTTCTATCCATGTTTGATATTGGTGCACCTGGGAAATACATTAGTTGAGTTTTTATCAGTTGAAATCCCAGGATGCAGCTGACAAATTTTGGAATCACCGAAGTTTCGTTAATTGATGAGTCATAAGCAAATGCCTTGGAAACAAAAATTACTGTTTCTGTCATTCTACTTCTTGGATAGAGGAAAGCAGCCTCCACATTTTTTTTTCTCCAGGGGTGCAAAGAGACTGAAATTAGAGAGAAGGATCAGTAAATACAGAACATATCCTTTATTACTTATCCAGGGAAGTTGGATACTGCCAAGAAAAAAACCACATTGAAAGTAAAAAAAAAAAAAAGTATATGTTGACACTGATTTATGGTTATCTGAAATCTCTTGCATTGTACAGAATATGTTTTTAAAAATTTTTTTCACTCTCAAGATCTCAAGATAGTCCTGGAAACAAGTTAATCATTATTTCTGGAAGAAATTGGAATTAATATTACTCTTGAGGATCCAGAGAGAGCAGATGAAATCCAGAAAGTGCAGTGTGCTTCATGTGGCTGGGAATCTAATACTGAACCAATCATATTTTGGCATCTGAAATTAAACCTTATTGTTCCTATTTGTAATAGTATTTTCTCTCCTATACTGCCTCTGTGCTTTGAATAAATGAGGTGCTCACAGCTGAACTGATTGCCATGGTTACAGGCAAATCTGTGTGTTACATCTCTTGGAAGCAAAAAAAAAAATAGGGTAGTTTAAGGTAAACAGTACCCTTCTTTTACAGAGAACAATTCTCTCACGATGGCACCCCTGGTTCATGCTCCTGTTGAAAATATGTGAGGAGTGCATTAAGATCCAGGCTGTAGCTGCATTCACAAACGCACACCTTTGATGCCCCATGCATGCTATTTCCATCTCCAGAGGCCCAGCTCACTTGGTTTCCGGAGTTTGTGAGCTGGGAGCAGGTTTAGAGTTGCAGTCACAAAGAAATCTGTGAGACTATAAAGTTATAATTATTATCATAACATCTTTGGTACACTGGTATTGTCATTGGCACCAGACAATGGTGCGTTAATAACTCTTCCAGTGTTGTAATAGGTAGCAACAGCTTTGGTACTAATGCCGTGCCTTTCCTTGGCGGTCTTCTCTTCCCGGGGTTTGATGGGGAGTCGAACCTTTAAACTCTGTGGGCTGCCCTACATTTTCACTCTTCTTTTCCCAAGCAGATATTGAGAGCCTACTGTATGCAGGTGTTCTACAAGATTCTGGAAATACCAACATGAATCAGTCTCTTCTCTCTTGGGGGGATCAGGGCAGATGATTGGTATCTTTCCAAGGATGAAAGAATACTCCATAAAAGAAAACTTCTTTAGACTTTTATTTAGGTTTTCTAAAGAACTTGGCTGTGGCCAAGAGCAGCTTTTTCTGTGCAAGTGAAGGGCTGCAGGTGTGAGAGACCACGGCAGACGATGAATGATCCTGGAGGCTGAAGCTAGTATTCTATTTCTTACTTGATACATTTTCTCTATATTTGAGCCCATATTTCATGTTCCCTTGTGTCTCCTTTTAGTTTATTTTTCCTATGTACTCTTTTGTCTTCCTGATAATATATTTATAGATGATTCTTAGCCCTCCCGTTTCTCTCTCTCTCTCTCTCTCTTATTTTATATAATTCCCTTGGTAATTGCAGTTCTATTGAAATTGGAATAGAAATAGGGAAGTTCATGTTGTAATTCACTACCAATGAGTTCATACTTTTCTTTGCATAAGAAAGATATTCATGGCATAAACTAAGCTGACTGGTTTGCTCTCTGGAAGGAAGAGGTTTTATTTCTTGGTTACAGACCCAGCTATTGTCCAAAGCACATTTTAAGCCCGGTTCTGTTGTTGTGCAGGAAGAGGTCCAAGGAAAGCCCAGTGTTTTAGGTAACTGGTCAATGCCAGATCTTGACTGAGATGTATTCATTTCCTTTCTGTTGGTTTAAAGTGGTTTCATCAGTCTTTTCGCAAAATGTCCACCTTTAGACTCGAGGATGGGCAGAAAATCTTTCGATCCTGACGTTGAATGAAAAGAGAAGCTGTCTAGAACTGGACACACATTCCAATCATTTAGCTTCCATTTCAGAAGTCAGAGATCTTCAAAGAACTCTCTGGGAAAATGCTAACAGTGATGGAAGAATTCTCCACACATTCGACATTTGTGTTAGTTAGGTCCCCTTGCCAAAGTGGGCCGAGTTTTTATTTTGTCCACAATCATTTGGTCAGTGTTTTGGCTGCTCAGAGAGCTTGCCTTCTTTGGTTTCACAAGGGTCTTTCTGCCTCCTCATTCCATTCGAAGATTACTTAGGCTGCTTCACCTTCCCAAGGATGGCCAGAGGGGAAGGACAGGGTAACACCGGCCCTGCCTTGTTGCTCATTTTGGCTGCAGTAGACTGTGGCTCCCGTGTTTGCTTATGACAGTAATACACTTATTACTTAGAACTGAACATGAGCCAGGGTATGAAGGAGGTATACCCATTCATGGAATAGAGAAAATCTATGAATACTGAGGCTTGGTCTAAATTATTAGAAGTTTGTTTTGGGGGGAAATAAAAAAGAAACTTTGGGTGGTAATTTTTAGAGTCCTAACACTTCACGATGTCAGTCACCTTGCTGGTGGAGGATGATTGCCGTGAGAGGTATTAATCCATTTTAGAAAGGGGAATATTTGCAAACCTGGTAGGTCTCTAAGGGTTTCCTGCAGTAGTTAAGGTGCAGTTCTGCTTCAGGGCACCCCTTGCCTACATCCCGAGACTTGCAGATGACAACCCAGTGTGAAATAAACTCTTGCAGACCACATCAGCAAAAGTAATTGGCAGGATTCACATCCATTATGCTTTGCAGAAATGTTTTTGAAATTTTTGAGGTTTAGCAATTGAGGATTAGGCATGATGGCTTAGTAGGTATAGAAGTAACTCTGAGGAGACATTTAAGGTAAAATGAATAGTAATGTGATATTTAACAGGCGCCAAACATCACCACCAGAGTAATCTATATTAAGAGCCCTGAGTTATGTACTATGGCTTCTCCAAGTGAGCTCTGGAGCTGTGTCCAGGCTGTATTTAAAATTAAAACAGAAATAACGAGTCTCTTCTTCATTGCCTCATAACTTAAGCCAAGAGGACTTAGATGCCTTTCCTCACTACGGAATGTTTTCCAACACTTGACAAACAAATTGAAGGAGATTATGGGTTTGGTGTGACTGCTGGTCAACCAGCTGCATCCTCTACAGGTTCTTTTAAATATTTTTTTGTTTTTCTCCAGGGATTTTATTTTTGACTCTCCATTTGTAATGTGGACATTGGCTAGGTGTCCCAAGATTCAGAGTAGGTAGCTGAAATATTCCCAAACAGGCAAACACGAAAAGAGGTCTGAGTTGTCTTGTGTGTCAGTGGGAAAGGTTTTTCCACCAGACACTTCTCTCCCTTCCCTCCTCCCCAGGGTATCTATAAAGAGTGACTTTCTCTACCAGATTTAAATATTTATCTTAAACCTAACAAAATGGCTATGCCGTGAAGCTTCTTCATCCTGAGTCTCTGTACTCCTGGACTTTTTACTTGAATCTGCTTTTTGCGTTTCACTTGCCTCTGTGATCACATATAAAACCAGAATCCCAATTAATTATTAACGGTGTCATCTTGAGAAAAGGACCGAATCCCCGCTGTTCGTGTAGTTTTTCATACAGGTATAGAATAGAGATCAAAATGGAGTTTCTAAGGAGCTACATTCATGGAAGAAGAATGGTGCTGTTAAAATGATACTTGGAGACTAGTTGATAGGCAAATTACGAAATTGAAACTGCCATTAGGTAGATGTGTGGCAAGGTGGTGAATATTCCTAGGTCTCTACTTCCTCGTTTTGATAAATGAGAATATCGTGCCAGATATTTCCATTTTTTTTGCCCTAATATTCTATGGTTTGGAAATGTATAATCCACAGATGTTGATTATAGTAATTAAAATTCCCTATCCCTGACCAAAGTACTAACTTTATATTACTTGAGGTGTTAGAAGCATACCTTTATGAAAGGAATATTCTTAATCCAGCTAAACTAAGCTGGCAAGAATTCTACGTTTAATATTTCATGTTGAAAAAAAAAACAATTACTCCTAGCTAAAAGGAAGATTTTTCTAGAAGGGCTGCAGTGGGTAGTGTTTGGAATTTCTGGCCACCTTATCATTGCTCTTCTTCCCTACCCAAGAATCCCAAAGGCAGCATGCTCTTAGATAATACAATGAGAGTATGTGCCCTTAAATCCCCACAGTGACAATGCTCTTAAAGTGCTGTTCATAACAAAAATATATGCCATGATAATATGTAGATATATGAGGAGAGAGGCCAGTAGAGAGTGGAAGGGGGCTGGGGGAAAGTGGGGAGGGGACAAAGGAGAATTGATGAAGGAAACAGTTCGAATAATGCTATATCCATATATGAAGCTATTACTACCAATCTCACTAATATGCACGAGGAGGGGGAAGCGGGGTGGAACCAGGAGATATTTGCTGTGTGCATGTGTATTCGTAACACTTTGAAACTCACTATGATGTATATTTAAGATGCACCAATAAAGTATAAAATATGTTCTATATTAAATAAGATTTTACTAAAGAACTATAGAATTTTTGAAAGAAAAGATATGTGAAATAAGGGAATATTAGAGGCTGGGGGGCATAGCTCAGTGGTAGAGTGCTTGCCTAGCATACATTTAATCCTCAGCACCACACAAGATATAATAAAATTAAATTAATAATAAAAAATAAAATAAGATAATATTGTTAAAACCCATAAGGAATGATATTATAAGAAGCATTCTATAGTTTCTAGAATAAAACTCCTGAGTGATGACAATATTTGGGAAATTTTTTTAGTTGGAAATTCAAAAAGTGTTGCCTGGAACCTACCATGTTCTAGGCACCCTGGCAGATGCTTTATTTTTGGTCCCTCTTCCTCATATTGCTACAGTAACAAGAGTATAATTACTTTCTTTTCAGATGACACAAGTGAGTATTAGCAATTGTGCTTGCCCAAGGATTTAAACTGCGTCTCTTGGCTCTGAGTATCAGGGAAAAACATCCTCTGAATTTAAAAAAATTTCTCCCCAAGAAATTAAGTTATTCAAGTTCCCCCAATTACTAATAGCATGCTAGCCAAGTGTTGTCTAAGGGAATCTCTACATGGAAAAGACAGTGATTTGGAATAGGCCAAAGCAGCCTGCTCACCCACTGCAATGGTATCATTTACATATGAATGGATTCACTTATGTGAGCAATTCCCTCATGGTTTGGGCCACACTATGGTGATTTGCTAAGCTAGCCCTTTTTGACAAGAGATAGTGCAAAGGTAAACATCAACCTATGTGTTAGCGGGTATCAGATTAACAAAACCCATATAAATTTGGATTTATCTTCATGCCATTATATACTATAATTATCATAGTTATACCCTAAGAGCTCAATTAGCCTTGGGTGTTGAAGGTTATCTGACATTAAATCTATGTCTTGGAAAGTGGTAAACTTGTTCTAGAAAACACATTTGGCCTTTTTTACAAAGTTCAAAACAAGGAAGTGTTTTTTAAATGTGAAAACTACTGATTTGTATCAAAAAGTTAATAAATGTTTACAATTTCTAATATGTTTTGACACACAAGAAAAGATCTCTACCATCAATGTCACAAATCCTATTTTTTTTTTTTCGGTACCGGGGATTGAACGCAGCGGCATTCTACCTCCGCGCTACGCCCCCGGCCCTATTTTTTATCCTTTATTTTGAAACCGGGTCTCACGAAGTTGCGGAGGGCCTCACTAAGGAGAGAGAGAGAGACAGAGACAGAGAGACAGACAGGGAAAGAGCTGAGGCTGGCCGCGAACCCGGATCCTTCGGTCTCCGCCTCCCAAAGTACTGGGATTACAAGCATGTGCCACCACGCCCAGCCTTCACAAATCCTATTTTAATGTCCAAAAATGTCCCAAGCAACAGGCCCCAGATTGGTTTGAATATCATAACAAGTTTGCATCTTTTTATGTCTATTTGATTGGTTAATGAAACAGAGAGAGAAATGTCTTGCCGTGTGGCATTTCTGGGTCCTGCCTAGAAGTCAAGCTTGGAGGGAGGGATGTATGAGGAGGAAGGGTAAAGCATTCATTGTTCCATTGGCATTGTGTCTGCTATTTCAGCACCCTCTTGACCCTGTGGACCCCAACTGTGGAGGTGGAGGGCCTGGATGCTCTGTGTGAACGTGCAGTGCCAGGAGCCCCCGTGTCTGGTGAGAAGCCAATGGTCCTTTGCCCTCTTTTACCATGCAGAGAGGCATGGACTAAAGTAGTGAGAAAAAAAAAAAAAAACCAACAAATTCCAACTAAAAAAGCACAACAGAAGTAGATACCTTAATTTAGTGTGACTTTATGAAAACATACTACTGTTCTTCGACACACCGTGATTGTAGCTTATTTCCCTTCCAGCTAGACACTGATCTCAACCACGTTCTGGCCACTGAAGACCAGGTTTGCCCCTTGCCTGGGCTGAGCGCTGCGTGGATTGAGATGAGGCACGTTTATGAACACACCAGCTAGCAGGCTCATCTACCCCTGGGCTCCAGGATCTGTCTGATGCTTCATGGAGTGTCCTCTTCACAGGAGTTTGATCCTCTGCACACCTTTTTCAGTCCCCAAAGGACTGTGGGAAACAAGAATACGACAAGACTCTCTTACTTTTACTAAAACCTGGACGGGAAAGATTTGAAGGAATGGTGCTTTCTTGGATTCTCTGCAAAGAAGAAAGAGAGAGATAGAGAGAGAGACAGAGACAGAGACACAGAGACAGAGACACACACACAAAGAGAGAAAGAGAGAGACAGAGAGAGAGACAGAGAAACAGAGACAGAGACAGACACACACAGAGATTCAGGTAGAGTCCTCCTCCTGTTCAAATCTAAGAATGCCCTCACTGATCTGTCCTATTCCCCAGGAAACACCTGCCTCTCCGGTTGGTCCTTTGTTGGCTAATGACAGTGAGTCAAGGGGAAATAGCATTTCCTCTGCATTAGACGCTTCTTTGTTAGAGCTGTATCACATTCAGGCATTTTTCTTTCCTTTCCTTTGATGGAGGAAAAATGTAGGATGATGAGAAAGCCCTGATTGACACCACCAGATTACCTTTGCATTATAAATCCATTCCAGCCAATCACCAGGGCTTGAATATGCCGCAGGCTCAGAGCCTGTAATGGGAGTTTCTCTTGCAGCCCTATTTTCCTCTAAAGGGTTGCAGAATTGGAGCTAATAGAGAAAGTGTCTTCCAGAACATTACATTTAATTTGGCGGGATGTCCATTTTGTAATATTCATAACTGTCTCCCAGCCCTTTCACATGCTTCGTCTGTTGATGCTTCAATTGCCCTTTTTGGGGGAGGGGCAAATAATTCCATTATCAAATATAGTTTTATTCCCCTACAATGCCTTTTCCATTTTGGAGGAATTTTGCTCATTTTGTTTTTAAACCACATTACCATTGGCTTCTTAGTAATAATAATATAATAAAAGTAAAGTTAGTTAATTTTTCAATATATTGAAACTTTGGCAGTGTTCCCCCCTTTTTTCCCCCCAAAAAAACTCTTGAGGGATCATAAGAGTAAAAATTTGTAGCCAAGAGTTCCCTCTTTTGCCTTTTTTCCACCACTTCTGGTTACATCTGAAGCTCCCATGCTTGTATTTGGTGGTCAGATTCCTGATGACTTGACCTTCTGACTGTTCTCCATCCGCTGTAAATTCTGTGGTCACTTTTATTCCATAGTTAGGAATCAGGACCTTTTTGTGACTTGAAGCAATAACTTGAAGACATGCCAAGTGGATGAAAAATACAGAGGAAGAAGTAATGTATGTAGGTTAGTACAGTGCAAAAAGCAGTTAGAGAGAGAAAAGAAGAAGAATAACTTATTTTCCTCCAAAACAAATTAACACACAAAATGGGCAAAAGGATCAAAACATAGAACTCATGGTTTGGACCTAGAGATTGAATCTTGTAGCAAAACTGCTTGAATGTTTTTAATGTGAATTGAATAATTCATTAAACAACTATATATTGAATGTCAGGCACTACACTATCAGGTTCTGGAGATAGCAATAAAAAGAACAGATCTAATCCCTGTTCTCCAGGAGCAGTCTAATTTGGAGAACATATATAAATAATTATAAAAGAACCAATTATATATATATATATATACATGTGCGACAAGAACTCTACAGAAATTAGGTAAACTAAAACCCATGAGTCTATAATGAAAAAAGATCCTGAGAACCTTCAAATCACACCATGATATAAAATACACATCTCACATATTAATGTTAAATGGTTAATAATTAGACTAAAAGTGTAAGATTATTATTTTATAATTCATTTGATTTGAATTCTACACATGGACAAGAAAATTCTCTATTGGATGTGAATCAATCAGAACAAAAAGTCTACTGTTCTGTTGATACTCTTACAGGGGATTCCTAAAATATATCAGGATGTCGATGGAGAATCCCAATCATAGCATCTCACTGTAGAGATGAGCATCCAAAAACTGCGTGACTTGGATCTTTAGTACATTATTTAACATGGAGATATAATGGTTATTTTTAATAACTTGCAAGGTAGTTGTGAGACTAAATTAGATAAAACACTTCAAAGAGCTAAAGAACATATTAGTATTTGAATTCTAAAAAGCAATAGGAATATTTTCTTCAATTCATGGCAATATTTGCAGAGAAATAATATTTTAAAAGGTCATTAAAATGTAATAACCAAATTAAAATCCACACTAGAGTCAAGTAAATGCAGAATTGATGCTGGAAAAAATCAAATCATTGATGCAGAAGAAAGTGGGAGAAGTTCCCCAATGAATATTTGTATCTAAAAAAAATGAAAATAATGATATCAAAATTATAAAGAAGGGAATCAGCTTCACCTAATAGATAATCCCTGAAGGAGTAAACAAAATAACAGCAGCAAAAATTGAAACCCTTATGAAAGATATACTGGAAGAAAAGTTTTCTGAGCTAAAGAAATACTGACTTAGCTTGCTTATTTCTGTTTTCTAGTTCTTCCTGTACAATCTTGTCTTACATAACTTGTATATCTTACTTGTACAATTAAGTAAAAGGTCCTCGTGCTTTATGGGGATTATTGGCTATGCAAGAGGAGTACAACTCTTTATAAATTTTGAGCAATTAGGATGCTTTTAACTTTTATTTGTGTGAAAGTGAAGCAATTTTTAAACACAGATGATTAGAATATCCTTTAGGTTGTCTCACCTACATTGAAATTAAAGCACTAAGGTAAAGCCCTGATTTATTGCACATAAGTATTAGTAATAAAAGTATATGTCCCATACAGGAATCCAAAATATTAGCAATAGAGGTTATTAATTGCTTAGGATTAATAACACTTATGTTCAATAACACTCTTTCTGGTTTGGTTCAAGGCAGGCTGTCGAGGTGAATAACACAAAATCCTTGCCAACAAAGAACCTGATAACTCAGTTGGGAGAGAAATGTATGCAAGATATACAGGCAAATGAACAAAGAAGGCATCATTAATAGTGCAAAATATGTTTTGAATAAGGAATTAAGAAGCCTTAACATTTTATATTTGACCATTGGACATGTGAAAAGGACAATTTCAAAACATGTGCAGAATTAGAATTGGTTTGATAATAATTTTTACGTTCTGCAGGCTGGGGATAACTTCAGTGGAAGGAGCGATTTTAAATATTGTCATCATGTTGCAGTTGGATTGGGTCATAATTGCAGCTAATGTTTGTATAGTATATATTCTGTTCTGTGCCCTATACCAAGCCTATTATTTAATAATCAACATGTATTATTCAGCAATTCTCATACTATGTTCCCATTTTACATATGGGGAAACTGAGACAAAGAGAATTTAAGTAACTTGCCCAAAGTTACAAGTTATATATGGCAGGGCTGGGATTTGAACCCAGGCAGTCCAACTCTAGACCTGATGCTCTTAATTGCTGTAATACACTGCCTTATGACCAAGCCCTGTAATTGGTGCTACAGTAATCCTTATAAGAGCCTAACGAAATAGAGATTATTATCTTTATTTTTATATAATGAAACTGAAGATGATTGTAATTAAATTGCCAAAAGTCACAGCATTTGTAAGTGACAAAGCAAGGATTCGAACTCAGATTTGGCTGAATCCAATGTATTGTCATTACCCAACACTGTCTCTTATTGAATTTTAAGTAGTATATCCTCAAAGCAGGAATTTCAATCTGAGCAAAAATGTTCACATACTATGAATATGTAAAATATTTTAGAAAGGTGATTTTTCTTTCAAAAGATCTTTTTTTAAACATATTTTTCCAGAGCAGATGTTTTTGAGGGGCTAGAAATATATTTAATGCTTGGTAACAGGGCCTTTTATTTATAAGTACAGTATTGAAAAAGGTACATGTTTCTTAGCTTGCTCCCAAAGGGGAATATTGAGAACAAAATTTAAAGTCATCTTGGTACTTTAAACCATGCTTGACTTAAGCTACATTAGTTTAAGTGCTTAACAGCACATTAGTTAAATGTGCTGTTATGTTTTATATGATTATCTTCTATTATCTGATATTAGAAAACTTCTGCATGTATGGGACATATACAAATAAATGGAATTAGCATTTAAATCACCATATCATGTCTCACAAAGCCCGTATTTATTATTTGGAGTGGTTTCAACGAAGAATATGTTGTGGAGTGAAAAAGATAATTGGACCAGTATTCTTGAATCTTGTGTAGATGATGAGAGGAGACTTTCATGTAAACTTGAAGCTAATGAGCTACTACAATGACTGTTTCAAGTTTTTCTAGTGAGACTGAAGGACTTTTAAGCTCGTGTCAGTGTCGCTTGGAGGCTCCAGGCGTCCTGGACTACCTGTTTGGATGACAACTGGCTCACACGGTTCTTTGCGGCAAACTAGATGAAACCAACTGGTCTGCCATCTAAACTGATCCTCTAGTTCACATTTCAAGCCACCCTGTTCTAACTGTCTGATGTATTCAATCCAGAACATCTTCTGATTTGGTTCATTCACCTTGGCTACTTGTATACTTCTGAATAAAAATTTCAGTCATATATTTTTTTAACTTTTTATGTTCATTTATTGGTGCATTGTAAATTGTAATTATACATTTTGATATATGTCAGGGTATCAACATCATACATGCACACATTGCACATTTAGCCCTCCCTCCAATCCCACCCTATTCCCTCCCCCTTCCCTCCCTTTCATGCTCCGGACAGTGATTGAGTCTTATAGGTTTG